>VMDO01008415.1:0-84200 GCA_007922755.1 Pedetes capensis
TGGCTATTTCCCATCACAAAGCCAACTTTCATGATAGTTTTATCTGTTATTTTATATCCAGTTTATAGTTAAATTCACTGAAAGAATTAAAGTACTTCTATTTCTCATCCTCTCCATTATTTTTCTTTACTCTCCTTTCACTATCTTTCTTTGCTTGTGAGAAATCTATCAATACACTTTTATCAATGTAGACAATCTGTCTCTTTAATCATGGTAGCACAGGAGAATTTCTCTATAAGAACAGTGGACTTTGTTTCCACTGTTGTGTTTCTAGGCATAAATTTTACTTTTTATAATCCTGTTCATAGATCAATGATTAGGGGGTGCATATGGTGTGAGAGAATCATCTTTCCTCATATCTAAATTACTGTCACCAACATCTCTTCAAATGCTCGCTCTTTCTTGTTGTCTCTATATTTTCTTTCTGGATTGCCAGTAGAATTATGTTGCTATCTATCACTATGCCTCTCATGTCTTGTATGTATGTATGTATGTATGTATGTATGTATGTATCTTTGCCATACCTTAATCTCTTTTTGATGCCTTTTAGAATTCTTCTTTTCCACCTTCTAATCCACCAATTATCTTTTTGTAAATCAAATTTGCTGTTTAAAACCCTCTTAGTACCCCTTTTATGATGAGTATTTTATTTCACTGATAACATTTTCTCATTTTCAAGTTTCCTAAGTAATTATTTTATATCTCTGTTCAAATTTTTATGATTCCTTTCCCTAATTTATTTGTTTGAATATCTTAAATAAAACTATTAAGACCCTTGTCAGATCTATTGTCTCTGGTACCAGAGGAATTTTCTACTTAGTAAATTATTTTAATGATGCTGCACTATTCATTGAATTTCACTGTCTAACTAATTTCTTTTTTTGTCTGTAATCTTATTTCCATTGGATATCATCATTGGCCACAAACTTAAGATTGTACTCAATTAAAGAGGCATTTCTGTATACCTATATACCTACCTCATCTACAGCCATACCACCCAGGTATCTGAGCTTGTCAGATCTTGGAAACTAAGCATGGTCATGCCTGATTGGTCCTTGGATGGGAGACTACCTGGGAATATTGGGTACTATAGGCTTGGGAGAAGGACCTGGCAGCCTTCTCCAGAAATAATCAGCCATCAAAAACCCTATGAATAGCATAAAAGCACTGCAGACATGGTGCTGGGCATGGCACAGGGTTCAGTAGTGTTTCCTTCTGTTGTGCATAGGGTTGCTATGAGTTAGACCCAACTCCATGGCAACTTACAACAACAACAACATATAGTTACCTTAGGGTTGTAGCTGTCTCAGTTCTATGAGTTTCATCTGTTTCATCTTAGATTTTATACTAATTTCTTGGGATTTCAAGTTTGTGTTTTGCCACTACCAGCCACCCTACCTTTAAAACAAACATTTCTGACTTGAAATACTAATCTCCACTTAGTCACTACTTTGATTTCCTTTGATGGCATATTATATACATCTTCATTTTAAAATGACTTTGGGCTAGTGGGTGGAAATCATGAGCTTTCCAAATGCAGAGATGACCTGTGTTTTGTGTTTCTGTATTCACTTTAAAATAGTATTTTCCTATGTAATGTTTCTTTGTCATTAACTATCATCTCCACAGGGACACACAAATCCTAGACCCTGAAAAGCTGATATTTGTTCCCAATTGCCTTTTGGAAAGTTTATCTTCAAATTATAATGAATACCATGGGATTTTTGTTTGTTCTTGGGGTATTGATGTTTGCATTTCTTTGTTTTCAAGCTTTACTATGCATATGAAGCATGATCAAAGGATACAGTCAATGTTCAAATTTAAAAAATAAATTACAGTAAAAGACACATTGCTATTAATCCACCTCAAAATACTATTCATGGCTTTGAACACACTTATCCCAATGTTCTTGCCATTTTCCGAAGCAGTTCTAGAAGTTTTCTTTCAATAGTTTCTTTGATTGCACTGTTGTGGCTGCCTTGATGCCCTGAATAAATTCAAAATGTGTATCTTTCATTGTCATTTTGTCTTTGGGGAAGAGATGGCAGTTACTGGGTGCCAGATCTGGTGGAAAATGGGGATGAGAACATATCACTCAAGCTAAGAACTGGGAATTTTGGTTATGAGATGAACTGTGTATATCACCTCTACCCTTCTCACCTGTTTTTATTTGACAGAAAGTGCCATACTAAAAGCAATGCATAACACAGAACATTGTCTTGATGGTGGATGATACTAAAGGCGCTCAAGAAAGACTCCAGAACTGCATGAGAAAGTGGCAAGAATGATGAGATAGGTGTTTTCAAACCCAGGGGGAGTAATTTGAGATGGATTAAGGTCAATGTGTATTTAACCATAATCATTTTTTAAATTTAAACATCTTCTGTACTTTCATCATACCCCATATTTTGTAGGTATTTAAAATCTTTTATCAATATTTTATGGGTTAAAATGGGAGAATAGAGGCTAGTGTATTTTCTGCATACCTTAATTCTCCTTTTATTATAACTATGCCATTGCTCAAAATGTCTAATTTTCTTAATTTCTTTGAAAACACAGAACAAATCCATCATGAAATACTCTTTTTTAGAATGAAATTTTTTCTGATTTTTTATTTTTAGAATATTTTGCTTCACTTATGCTATGAAAATACTTAAATAAATTTCTTTCCATTTATTAACATAAAGTCAATTATTTCTTAATTTTAATATAGCTGTCTGATTTTCTGACCTAACAACAATAACAACAATCTGATATTCTATGTTTTCCAACTGACAAAATGTTTTATTGTCCCTGTCTGAAAAACCATATGAACCTTGGAAATGAAAAAGAATGCACGGGGCAGCATGTTCTTTCACCCAGACTGAAAGGTCTCCAAACACTGTGAAGGGTGAAGGTGATAGTCACAGTTCATCTCATAACCAAAACTTCCAAGTTTAGTAGAATGTCTCATTAGCTTGTACAATTTTGTCTGTTAGAGACACAATAATTTTAATTTTGTGTAAGATGGTCACAATGATTTATGGATCATTGGATAACAAATGAATTATATCTAACTCAGCAGTATAATCTTAACATTTATTTGCTGATTTTCCTCTAAATACCTGATAACATTAGGTGTTCTCCCAGGAGATCTTAATATTTTCCCATTCCACATTAGTTAGTGATTCAAATAACATCTTTGATTTATGTTCATTTATGTTTACCTGAGAGCCATGAGGTTACCTTTCAAAAATGGTAAGTCCCTATTTTCCCAGTTGAGTGCTATGGATTTTATTTTATATTTTATACTTTTATAAAAGTTGGACATCACAAAGCAGCATAACCGATTGTCTCATGTCTTACATGCTCTTCCTAGATAAGATCTAGTAAGCTGAGAGAGTTTCATCTCCAGCTACCATCATATGACTTTCTTCCTATGGGATAGCACATTAGTTTCCTACTGCTGATATTACAAATTATCACAAAATTAGCAGCTTAAGCAAGATACATCTGCTACTTTACAGATATGTTATTTAGAAGTTATAGAGGAGGAAATTTGTGATGCTTTTTTTCACTCTTCATAAATGTCACACTAAATACTCTTCTAATAATCATCTTTACAAGTTAACAAGAGAAAAGCATTTTCACTTCTGCCAGAGAAAACTGGAACTAGTCAGTAGTTAAAAGTGGTAAAATATCAATTTTATTCAGGAACTATTATAATAGGGAAAAGAGACTTCAGTATAGCACTGGGCCCAATTCCTAATATGATATGAGAAAATGGGGATTTACAGTGATTCGATTTTCCCTCTACTCTCTAAAGTTTCAGAAATTTCAGTCTCTGGAATAAACTGACAGTAGACAGACTAACAGGAATAAAGACACATGTTTATTGCATGCATATGCTCTGGACCTCACAAAACGGAAGACTCGAAGAAAGGCCAGTTGGTTGAAGTTCACGTAGTTTCCTATGCTACAGAAAGAATGAGGGCTTGGCACATTTCATGGGGAGGGAGTGGAAGGACATCATTGGGTACAAGGGAATGGTAGGAGGGACTTAATGATGAACAAAGACTGTCCTATTATGTAGAGAAAGCCTCTCCTGTACTGGCCCTCAGGAGGGTAGGTAATAGGTTGTGCTGAAGCTTCTCTGGTATGAGGAAGATGCTGACTTGTACACTTCCCTATGATATGAGTTAACCATCTCTGGTTCTTAGGATTCCAGAGAGGGAATTTGTGACAATTGCATTACATGGTTGTTGTTGTTGTTAGGTGCCTTCAAGTCATGTCTGACTCACAGCGACTCTCATAGAGTTTTCCATGGCTGATTATTTCAGGATTGCATTGGGAGTGGATTGCCATGTCCTTCTCTCATTTTTGAGGTGCTGGGAATTGAACCCTGGATACCAGAGACTGCAGAGCAGCACTCTACCAACTGAGCTAAATCCCAGCCGACACGTTATATGGTAGGAACTCCTTTTACTCAGATAACAGAAATTCGGAGAAAACACTTCTTCCACTTAAGGAAGGAAAAAAATAAGAGAGAAAGCTAGGAAGGCAGAAAAAGTTCAGAGAGACTTTGGTTCTGAGACACTTTCATTAGATCAAAGTACTCAGGTCATCAAAGCATCACACTTTGACATTGCTTTCTGTTGTAGTTTGGATTTAAAATGTCTTCCAAAGACACACATGTTAAAGGCCTCCTTCCCAGTGTGGTGCTATCAGGAAACATGGAAACTTTAAGAGGTGGAGGCTGATGGAAGGTTTTAAGTCACTGAGGGTGGGTCCTTAAAGGGCACTGTGGGAACTTGGTCTCCTCTCTATGTTTCATGTTCTGGCCAAAGGTGACCAGTTTTGCTCTACTCCATGCTTCTGCCATATGTGCTGTGTCACCGGAAGCCTGAAAGCAAAGGGGTAGGGGGGGACAACTAACCGTGGACTGAAAGCTACACACTTTATGAGTTTATTATTTCAGATGTTTCATTTCAACAGAAATTGACCAACACACTTTCTGAGGTTCCAATGATAGCCAAGGAATAGAGCAAGTATTAAGGGGTGGTAAATAATTAGGAGAAATGTCCAATGCAAGAGGAGATTTGGCTAAACTGATTTGACAGGATTCCTATTGAAGGAAGGCCAGGGTGATATAACGGGCTGAGGGTTCTTTCTGAAATGATTTATAATTTTCATTAAAATTGGGCAAAATACAGGGCACTATAGCACATGCCTATAATCCCAGCCCCCTGGGGATTCTAAGGCAGGAGAAGCACAAGTTTGAGGCCAGACACAAAATTTAGTGAGACTCTATCTCAATATAAAAAAGTTTAAAAAGGGACTAGGGGTGCAGCTCAGTGGTAGAACATGTGCCTAGCATAAACAGGACTCTACATTCAACAGCAAAAAAGAAGAAAAGAAAAACAAAACAAAAAACCTGGGCAATGGGCAATGCTCTGGATGTCGTAAAGCACCTGCAACCCCAGAACTTGGGAGACTGAAGCAGGAAGATAGATATGAGATCTAGGTCACCCTGGTCTACTTACTGAATTCAAGGCCAGCCTGGCATTCAGAGACACCATGTCTCAAAATTAATTAACTAGTTAAGTAATTAATTAAAAAAATACTAGACAATGAAGGCTGAACATGGTTGGGACCTAGTTGACTTCACTGAAGTTCGGTGATGAAGAGAATCTGTGTTACCTCCCCAAAGAAAGACATTAAGCAATTTTACATATGTCAGAAACGCTTTCAGCAGTTCTGATCACCCATATATTACTAGTTTTTAGATGTTCCTTTAGCTAGTCTTAGTACCTTACTAGTACCTGCAGTGGGTGGGAGTATGGCTAGAATCACAATTGTAGAAGAATTTACCAGAGCTCACAATAGAGTAGAAGAGAAAAAGTTTAATAGTACATTGCAAGAAGGCAGTGGGCAGAAGCAAAAAAAGACATTTATTGGTCTGCATTGGGTTTTTACAGGTTTTTACAAGAGAGATTTAGACACCTTACGGCTGGCTTGACCTGGGCTTTACCTGGTTGTTAGGTGACATTGAGTCAAATCCAACTCATAGTGACCCTATGTACAAGAGAAAGAAACACTTCCCAATTCTGTGCCAGGCACACAACTTATTTATGTTTAAGGCCATTGTTATAGACACTGTGTCAATCCATCTGATGGAGGGTTTTCCATTTTTTCATTGACCTGCCACTCCACCAAACATGATGTATTTCTGCATGGATTGATCTCTCCTGACTACATGTCCGAAATATGTAAGACGCAGTCTAGCCATCTTGTTTCCAATGAGCACTCTGGTTGCACTTCTTCTAGGACAGATCTGTTGGTTCTTTTGGCAGTCCAATAGATGTCTCCAGCACCATAATTCAAAAGCATCAATTCTGCTCCCATCTCCCTTGTTCAATGTGCAGCTTTCACAACCAAATGATGCAGCTGAAAAATACCATGGCATGCGTCAGGTACATCTTCATCTCCAATGTGACATCTTTACTTTTCAATACTCTAAAGAAATCTTTTGCCACAGCTTTTCCCAGAGCAACGCATCTTTTGATTTCCTGTCTGCTGCTTCCACAGGTGTTGATTATAGAGCCAAGCAAAGCAAAATCATGCTCAACCTCAATCTTTTCTCCATTTATTGTGATGTTGCATACTGACTCAGTTGTAATGACTTTTGTTTTGTTGATGTTTAGTCACAACCCATACTGAAGGCTATGATCTTTGATCTTCATCAGTAAATGTCTTAAATCCTCTTCACTTTCAGCAAGCAGACTTGTGTCACTTGCATAACGCAGGTTGTTAATGAGTCTTCCTCCAATCCAAATGCCAGATTCTTCCTCATAAATTGTGGCTTCTCAGATTATTTGCTCAGCATAGAAATTGAAGGGATACAATGAAAGTACACAGCCCTGACGCACACCTTTCTCAACTTTAAACCAGGCAGTGTTTCTTTGTTCTATTCGAACAACTGCCTCCTGGTTCATGTACAGATTACGCATGAGTACAATTAGGTGTTCTGGAATTGCCATTTTCCAAAGTGTTATCCATAATTTGTTATGATCCGTATAGTCAAATGCCTTTGCATAGTCAATAAAACATACATAGACATTTTTCTAATATTCTCTGCTTTTGGCTAATATCCACCTGACATCAGCAATGATGTCCCTGGTTCCTGACCCTCTCTGAATCCCACTTGATTTTCTGGTAATTCCCTGTCTATATACTGCTACAGTTGCTTTTGAATGATTATTAGTAAAATTTTGCTTATGTGTGATATTAATGATAATGTCTGATAGTTTCCACATTTAGTTGGATCCCCTTTTTTGGGACACAAATATGGATCTCTTCCAGTCAATTGGCATAAGCATGTTAACACCTC
This sequence comes from Pedetes capensis, assembly GCA_007922755.1. NCBI lineage: Eukaryota > Metazoa > Chordata > Mammalia > Rodentia > Pedetidae > Pedetes > Pedetes capensis. The sequence goes on from VMDO01008415.1 coordinate 7,370, forward strand.
CAATGCTGCATCTGTTTGTTGAAACTGGGCTTTACCTTAGTTGGAAATAATTCACTTCTAGGACAATTTGGGGATTTTAGTCCAGTTAACATTGTTTGAAAAAGTTTTATCTCAGTTATCTTATCCTCATGGCCTGTGGTGTTGAATAATGGGGCCTGGCATGAGAGGGTGAAAATGTTTTATTTTAGCCAGCCTATCTTGGTAGCCTGTGTTGCTAAGAGGTGGGGCCTGGTGGTAGAGAATGCCTGTCTGTCATGTTGCATCATTGCCACAGCACCCCTCAGATATAGAGCCCCCAAATCCACCCCCATCCCTGATAGACTGACAATGCCAATCTTGGGCATTTTGACATAGTTCTTTTTCTTCTCTAGCTTCTCTAGGCTGATAAAGGTTGAAGTAATGTCCTTGCCTATTACTGTTAGTCTGTCAGGGGATCTGTGGTGAAGCAAGAGAGTTATCACACAGATAGCTGACCCGAGTAGAAATACTCTGCAGCTCCTTTCACAGGCCCTAGGGCATTGCACTGCCTGCTGGAATCTGTGCTGAAGAATCGTCTGGAGCTGAAATTGTTGGATCCTATAGAGAAGATAGGGGCTGGGATTTAGCTCAATTGGTAGAGTGCCATTCTTCAGTCTGTGAGGTCCTGGGTTTGATTCTCAGCACCTCAAATATGGGAGAGAGATGTAGTAATCCACTCCCAAGGCAATCCCAAAACAAAACTGTGGGGGTTGCTCTGAGTCAGACATGACTTGACAGACCTAACAACAGCAACATAAAGAAGACAAACTTGACAAAGAGATTAGGAATGTGGGAATAAACAGATGGCCCCAGAAAGGGGAGTGTCCAGGAGAGCCATCACCAAGTTTGTTGCCAAGGCAACCAGGCCTAGGAGGCTCCCTGGTAAATGCTGGCAGCCCACTCTCTGGGTTTCTTTATTGAGTGCTGAACTATTGTTGGTTGCTTTGCATGGACTCAGCATTCCTCCACTAGCACTAATTGGATACCTCTTTGGTAGGCTGTTAGTAAATTAAGGCCACTGTGGTTTTGGAGTACTACAGGTGCAAGTGAGTCACCATCATCCTGTAGGACCTCAAGGCAGATGAAATGAGTTCCAAACCTGCTGATAGCTCAACAGAGAAGGTGTAGTGAGTATGGGATGCTAGGCCAAGGCCAGCCCCTCTGGTTCTCACCCCACTGTTGCACCCAATCACACAAGTAGAGGGATTAATTTAATTGTGTATTTTGTCCTGGTTGAGCCATAAAAAGGAATTGGGAGTGATTGATTGGCAGAGGCAATTTGGATTTCTGGAGCAATGTATGCCAGGGTACAGATGGCCTTCCAGTGAGCAAGAAGGCAGGACTATGTGTTTGTAGCACAAATAAAGAATGTTCCCTTAGAACCAAGGCAGGTGGTAATGTGTAGGTGAAAGATTTGGCTTGATGTCATTCCAGGGAAGGAACTTGTGCTCTTAAAGTAGAAATATTGAGTGACCAATGTCACCCCTGTAAAGGGCTACATGGGCTCTAGTTGTGGTTTGGCTGATGGGTGGGTTTTGTTTTCCCAGAAGAGATAAAATTGGCTGGGATTTAAGAATACCAGGTAGTTAGGGTTACTAAGAGGGGTGACCTGCTAACAGTTAGTAGGAGAGTTGGCAAATTTGCAATTTTGCCAGGGAGATAAGTCACAACAGACAGGTGGGAGGTGGGTGCCAAGTACTAAAATGGAAATTTTTGTTTCAGATGTCCTTTGCCTCATGAGGAGTGGGCGCTGATATTAGCATGTTGTCCTAGAATTGTCTATGAGTTACTTTTAAGTATGGATGGGTGTGCTTTAGGTTTAGGGTATAATTACAAAGGGAACTAGGAATAACACTGACTAGAACAGAGAATGATTCACTGTCTTCAGTCTTAATGCAGATTGGGGCTTGATGGTGAAGTTTAGCATCAGAGAAAATGGGGTTCAGACTAGGGAGATGTGTGCTCACCTCAAATGGTCTTCTGTTGTACTCTCTCATTAAATGATTAGACAAGGTTATCAGCCCTTTGAGATAGGGATTTACTTAGAAGTGAAGGTGTCAGAGGGAGAGTTTTGAATTTTCAGAAAGTCATGAGCAGCCTTGAGTAGAGAAAGATCAGAGAAGTTTGGAGGTGTCATGGAGGCAAAACTTAGCCTGAGAAACAAGAAGATTATTAAAAGCAACATCAAACAGTGAACCAAGGAAGATGGGAGCAAGAAAGGCCCAGTATGAGTATGAATCCAATAAGTAAACAGAGACCTAGAACTAGGGCCCACTTATATTTTAGAGAGACTTGAGGACATTTAAGAAAGTTCTAAAAACTTTATTATCTCATCCCAAATGAAATCCTAGAGGTCTCCCTGGATGAATAAATCAAAAATAAATTCTCTAAATTGGGAACTGGTGACCTCTTCAGTGTTGGAAGGGAAATATGAGTGGATGTTTTGGAGAAGAATGGTGAAAAAGTAGTGAGCATTTCGAAGATGGCTTAGAGTAAAGCGTGAGTTTATGAGTCTTAAAGATTGGGGTTCATATCACCTGGAGTCTTTTTGAATAGCAAGTGTATATCCCTAGTAGGTTGCACTCTGGTGAATCTCGTTAGTGGAGGAGCAAGCTTAGCATGTGAGAGATGGACCCTGGGAGAAAATCCCTGAAGTTTAACTATGGTGGGAATTGTTAGGGGGATTTTTTAGGTGCTGGTCCAAGCACGCTCCACAGGCTTCTTATCCTACAGAACTCTGAGATATACCCAATCCCCAGGCCTTAGGAGAGATCTTCTTGACTAGGTAAAGAGAGTTTAGGACTATACTTATCCTGACAAATCATTAATGGTCTTGATAGTCCCAAAATGAAACATACTGGATGATGTAATGGGTTTCAGGGTCTAGTAAAATATCTGTCTGCAGGAACAGTCTTCCATACAAGACCTCAAATGAGCTGAGAGGTGTCTCATCTGTAGGGGTGATGAGAGACCTTAGAGGTACAGCTAGGAAGAGCTGACTGCAGCTGGGAAGACCTGGCCAGGACTGCTGGGTGTCCTGTTTAGTTTAGTAAGGAAGCTCTTTTATGTCTGATTGGCCCTTTTCCTGAGGACTGTGGGTTCTGTGAGGATGCAAGTAATATTTTATTCAAAGGACCACACTGATTCCTTAGGTTATTTGTAAAATGAAAGTTGAGCTGTTATCTGACTGTAGAGAGAAACAGAGGTCAAAGTAGGGAAATCCTGGAGGTCCTCAAGAAGGAGAGGATCTCATTATAGGCTAATGAGAAATTGTTTGAAAGATCATCTGGTAAGAATGGGGAAAGGAGTTGGGGTCCAGTAGAGAGATTTGGATTATTTACTCAGAGTCAGACAAATTTGTCCTCACAAAAATAGAGCATCTTGAAAGTATCTTCATGGCAATCTAGAAGGAATTTCTCTGGAGGGGCACAGGCAAGGGTGAGCACTGATGCAACTAAGATTGCCACCAGGAAGGGAATTACAAGAGTAGGAGCTATGAATTGTGGGTCCATGGACTGACTTATCTGAAATTTTGGCCTGAAGGTCCATTTTGAAGAGAAATGGCAAGTCCTAGACTGGTTTATAGCTCTAAATACTCTTCTCTTGTGTCTCGCTGTGAGAATTTTCTGGAAAATAGAATTTTATCCTAGACAAGTAAACTCTAGTAATTCCTAGACAAGTAAACCCTAGTAATTCCCTGGAATCTGACAGTCACTGGGGTACTTAACAAGACTTGATAAGGTCCTTGTTAAATTTAGTCTAGCTCTCTTTTGCTTTTTATTATTACTAATTGTTCCATTTTTGGCTAAACTTTTTTGCTGGGTGTTTATGACCATGTAACTGGGCAAAATTAACCTTGTTATCTTTACTATTAAATTCAGTCAAGGCTCCTGAGAGGATTATGTTTTTCTTTTTGCATTTGTGCCATCTGTTGGCATGAGTCAGAATCTTGCTGACCATGTGACTCCCCTTGGAAGCTTTCGGGACATTGCTCCTTTGAATGACTCTTCCTTGCATGATGTGCACTGGCTAGAGACAGCCTCTGGAGCTCATGGAGGTTCTATGCTCAGGAGAATGGGTGACTTACTAGAGTTCTAGGGCCCTTTTAGGGGGTTCCCATTATCTCCTAGATTTTGGCTGACCTGGGGGCAAGGCTCAAAATATTGGCTGTCCTTTTACCCCACTATCCTGGTTGGCTTTAGCATCTAGCTTCTGGTTATTAAATACTTAGAAGGTCAGTATCACCTGCCTTGAAGCGAGAGTAGTGGATTTTCATTTTTACTTAGACATACAACATGTTTAGTTCTTAGACATAGATGCATGTATGTGTATGTATACCACACATACAGTCACACATATATAGAGAGGTATAATGTAAAAAGCCTCTTTTTTCCCCCTTTGGCCTCAAATAAGTCTAAGAGTTAACTCAAAGATGTTTGTATTCTAGCTAGGGCTGGCTGAATAACAAACCCCACATGACATTGAATAAAAAAATTATCTTGATACCAGCAGTAAACAGTAGAAGAAAGAAAAATGTAGGTAGATTGAAACCAGAAAGCCAAAAATCTTTACATTTTAACCTATAATTGTAGTTTAAGAATTGTTTTGAAGGTGTAGAACTCTGAGCAAATTTACTACAAAAAGGCTATGTTATACAGAGTTGGTGTGGTGGTACACTTTAGTAATACCAGTACTCAAGAGAAAGAGCAAGGGAACTTCCTGGAGACACACTCAAGGCAAGGAAAGTGTCCCTAGAGCAGGTGGCAGAAGTGGCAGCCAGGGCACTTGGGACAGCCAGAGAGAGAGGAGGGAAGCAGAATGGGAAAGGGGGAAAGCAAAGTTGTCTAGTTGACAGGAGTAGAGGAGGTGGTTCCCAAGGGAGGGGAGAGAGCTTTGTTGGCAGATATAGCCAGAGGAAAACCCTGAGCAAAGGGAGGGGATTTGGACTTTAATATTTTGGTAATGTCTAAATTTCTTTTTTTTCTTTTCTTTTCTTTTCTTTTTTGTGGTACTGGGGGTTGAACTCAGGGCCGCATGCTTGCATGCTTTGCAAGTGCTGTACCACCTAGCTGCACCCCCAGGCCATTTTTTAACTTGTTGGGTCAGGGTCTTACTAAATTACGCAGACTGCTTCTGGTCTCTAAATTGTGATCCTCCTGCCTCTGCCTCCTGAGTCACGGGGATTACAGGCGTGCACCATCGCACCCAGCTGATGTCTAATTTTCATTTAACCACCTCAGGGAGGCTATCTGGGCCTTGTTTGGCAAGAATTGGGTTGTTTGTTTGTTTGTTTGTTTTCCTTAAAGGTAGTTCCTGAACAAGTATGTGACTGGGAGAAGGCAACAAGGCACTTAGGTTATGGGAGAGGGGCTGAAGTCTCTTCAGGATGGGGAGTTGGAGAATACACAGAGGAACAAGATGGGGCAAAGGCGAAGAGAGGTGAGGCAATGGAAGGGTTGTCCAGAACATCCTGACCTGGGGGCCCTTGGATTCTAGGCAAGCACAGTGGTGTTTTGCAGATTTGGTCTTGAGAGAGAGACATGAAAGTCTGAACATAGGGAACTTTTGACCACTTAGAAGGATTATAGAAGAACAGATCAAGCTAAAGAATACTATTGTAGTTAAGATCCCACTTAAGGCCATGCTTCCTGGCCTGGGAGTTTATATACTGACCAGGTCTCATTACAAAGGAACACAAATATTTCTCCTTTAAAGTCTGAGAGTCAAATTTATTCCAGCTCTTTAGCATCTATTCCAGTGTTAGTCTGAAGGAATGGAGGGAATTTGTCCCATGATGTGAATTGGGATTGAAGACCCTAATTGCTAATGAAGATATCCATGCCAGATAAAGGGTCACAGCATCCTCAAAGAACCAAGGTGTGACCTTTCAAAAGGGGATATCTCTCTTAGGAAGGACCTCTTGATGAGGCATCTGCAAAGTACCGAGGTGCAACTGTCAAAAGGGGGGTACCACCTTGTTGAGAGGACCTCCCTGACAAGTTGCAACTCTCAAGAAGTGCTGCCCTGGCCGGGCGTGGTGGCGCACACCTGTAATCCCAGTGGCTCGGGAGGCGGAGGCAGGAGGATCCCAAGTTCGAAACCAGAGATGGTCTGCTTAACTTAGCGAGACCCTGTCTCAAAAAGTAAAAAAAAAAAATGGGCTGGGGGTGCCCTCAATGGTCCAGCACTTGCAGAGCATGCGAGCGTGAGGCCCTGGGTTAAACCCCCAGTACCGCAAAAAAAAAAAAAAAAAAAAAAAAAAGACAAGAAGTGCTGCCCTGCCTAATTAAGAGGGCTTCTGAGGTGCAACTCTCAAGAAGGGGCATCTGTCCTAATTGAGAGGATCTCCTGGCACTGGGGCCAACTCTGATAATATGAGGGGTCAAGGGCAAGGACATTGGGTGAACAAGAGACAAAAGGAAGACTCACTAATCTGATATTGCAGGGAATTCCTCAGATGGACAAGGTTAGTCTCAGGATGACTGGACAGAGGAGAAGGGAGGAGGAAGTACAGGGAAGAGAGAGATTTCCCTTGCAACATGTGCAGATTTACCAGGACAACCTGCTGCTACCCACTGTACTACTGCATTTTGAGAATAGGGACTGAGATGAGAAGTAGACATAAAATAGTCCTTCCTGCCTATGAGCTAAGCAGTAGGATCAGTCTCTCCACGTCTTTAAATCTCACCCAGTAGTCATCTCAGCCAGAGATCACCAGTTGCCTGGAGATGAGACCTTCCACTGAAAGATCTGTAAGGCAGATTGGGTCTCTTCCCCTGAGGACTGTAGAAGTTGTCTGTTGAGAGTAGGGAGAACTTCAATTCCTGCCAGAGAGTGGCCCCAGACAGAAATGGTCAATTGTCCCCAAACCTCAGCAGAATTTTCTGAGAGTCCCAAGGCAGAGAAAATAAAAGTCCACTGAGAGATCTGCAGAGCAGGCTCAGGGTCCTCACTCCTGAGTGCTATAGCAGTTGTCCTCCAGTGTAGAAAGACTATAGGATTCCACTGGAGAGCAGCCCTGGCTGGGAATCATCCATTGTCCACCAACCTGAGAGGAGTCCTCTGAGGGTCCTGAGACAAAGAGAAAGAAACAGAGAGACAGAAAGAGACAGAGACATAGAGACAGAGGAAAATTTCTAGAATTACTGCACCCTCCCCACCCACTGGTTCCGCATAAGGTGAGTTGCTGTAACAGGCAACCAAATACAGTGGCTGGGAGTGTGGACAGTGTTATGAGTGGTAAAAGAATTTAACAGAGCTCAGAATAAAGTAGAAAAGAAAAAGCTTAATACTATACTACAAGGCAGTAAGTGGAAGCAGCAAGAGACATATATTGCTCTGCACTAAGTAAAGGGCTGCTGGTGTTTCTAAGGAGATTTTGGACATTTTACCACTGGCCTGACCTGGGCTTTACTTTAGTTGGAAATAATTCACATATGGGACAGTTTGGGGTTAATCCAATTAACTTTGTTTTGAAAAAGTCTTATCTCTATTTCATCCTTGTAGCCTGTGGTTTTAAATGATAGTGTCTGGCAAGAAAAAGTTTTATTTCAGCGGCCCTGTCCTTTGTAGGTTGTAGTGTTAAGTGATGGGCTCTGGTGTTAGAGAGTACCTGTCTCTGTCATACACATGATCCTTAAAGCACCCCTCAGAAGTAGGTTCCCCCATAACCATGATTAATTTATGAATTGAATAAAATCTTTGAAAAATATTCATTTTATATTCCTATAAGAGTTGTGATTCTTTTTTTTTTGGAAACTGTTTTTTTGTCACAGATAAAGGATTGCAAAGTAAGGTTCCTATGTGAACTTTTTATATGACAGAACAGAGAAATACATTTATTTTATAAGAGATGACGGGTATGTTCTCCATCACTTGTCAGTACTGATTAATCACTGATAAATATTTTTGTTTTCCTTTGCATTTAGCTAATGTTCCTGGGAGATTTTCAGTAACAAATTTGATGATTGGTGACTATGGATTTTAAAGTGATGTGATTACCAATAGAGAGATGAACAATAAATGTAAAGAAAGGTCCCACTTCTTAAGGCAAATTTCCAGGAAGGAAGAGTATCTATAGAAAGAGGAAAGCCAGTCTAGAACAAAGAAAATAAATAGGACTCAAAGATAACTTTTCAAAGAAATTTGTGCACAAATCTGTTCAAGTGCAGAGGTTTCATTCCTAATATGGGATCCGGAACGATAAAAAAGAAAGGAATACAAGAGAACCAAAGTTGATGACAATGTTACTGGAGATTTGTGGTGAGTAGAGAGAGGCAGGCCTTGGAATCTGGCAGCAAAACCCTGGTCTTTGTATCCAGTGTATAAAATAATTTATACCTGACACAGAACTTATATTGCCTGCTAATGCCTAACTTAACCTGTCAATAACAGTGAATATGGTTCAGAATCTGGCTAGCTTCTTCTCTCAAATTTTTGATGGGATTTTGCTTAGTTTAGTAAGTGTATGTGTATGTGTGTTTTCTCTTTCAGGTTGTCTAACAATAACGTCAGTTTTTTCTTTTGAAGGACCCAGCTTAGCCACAGAAAAGCCATTTTATAGAGGCTAAGAAAATATTTCCACTGCCTCAGAGAGACCCCACCCCTCCCAACTTGGGAGGTCCTGAGCTATCTTAAACTGCCGCTTCCTGTTATCTGCTAACACCAACGTCTCAGAATGCTGAAACCTTCCCCCTTCCCGCTCACGCCTTGCTATTTGATTTAACCAATCAGTTTAAAAGTCAACCTATGTGACCAATCAAAGTTATACCAGTCAGCTAACCCACCATTTTGCTTCTGTAAGGGTATAAAAAGCCCTCGCTTCTGCATTTCGGGGTCTCTCTCGCTCTATCGTTCGATGGAGCTGAGTAGACCCCGACGCATCGGACAATAAAAGCCTTTGCGCTTACAGCAGCTCAGGTCTCCGTCTCTCATTGGGAACACTTTGGATAGACACGGTGTCCCTCTGGGAAGCCGAGTCTTACACTTTAGGATGCCCTGCCCTGGAAGGTGGTAGAATATATAAGGCAATTGCAAGTCACCCAGAATGCGGGCCCCTTAGGTTGCCTGCAAGGATCTTAACCAAGTGGGAGCCAAAGCTACTGTTTCCCTTCAATTATGCTTGTTCCTTTTTGTTTTTCCTTTTCAAGGCTGTTTTGGACTGTAGAACCTTGAATTGAAAACTCAACATTAGCAATTCAAATTCTAAACTGAGCTTTTTAATGCTAAATACTTGTGGATATCATTTGAGAAGATTGTCAAGTTAAACAATGTAGATTTTTCATATATACAGCAAAATGGCTTTGCAGATATTACTCAGTTAAGATCCAAGCCATGATATTCATCTTGAGCTTATGAACACAATCCAGAACCAGCAGTATTTTGTAAATTCAGCATTTAGTTATCTCTTACCCATTAAGCAGAAGAAAAGCAAACATTTCCCCCCTCCCAAACACTTTTATTCATGCCTGAAGCTAAGCAAGGAAAAAGGAAAAAGGTTTTTAGAATTACAAATAGAACCTTTAAATTGTAGAAACTTGCTAATTTCATTTATGAAAGCACTGCCTAACTTCTGCTTTCTCCCTCAGTTGTTATTCAAATCTCTGTCCTTAGTCAAAGAGAAAGAGAGAATAATCCTACTAGGAATTTAGTGAGTTTTCTTTTAGAGATCAGACATAAATGCTGCATATTTGAATATGCAAATTTAATAGAACAGATAGCTAAGAAATGAAAAATGGTTGTATATTTAGCCCTAGGAAGTTAGCCCAGCTTAATAGAGCTGACAAAGAGTTAAGGAGTGCCCAATTGCAAAATTCAAAAGGAGAAGTGCATATAATTTGCTTACTTAACAGGAAGGGACACTGAAAAGTAAGCTAGATTTTAGAGACCTAGATTCTCCCTAAATTAGCCATATCTTACTTTTAAGAAAGCCTCATATCCTCTGTGTAAAATGAAGAGCTTTTCCTTAGGTAATCTTTCATATTATTCCCACTTTAAAAATTCAAAGATATCTTCTACCACACCCAATAAGTTCACATGTATAGAGAAAGTATCTCATACTATAGGTGAGCATAAATGGGTCATAATTGTTTTGTAGTTTATGAACAAATATGGAAAATATTTATCTCATTCCATATGGTCATCATTTATAGCTTATATTTCAGTGTTGTGTACTTTGCTCTTTTAAAGCATACCCAATGAGTTTAACAGAGAAAAGAGGAGCTCTGTGTGTGTGTGTGTGTGTGTGTGTGTGTGTGTGTGTGTGTGTGTGTGTGTATTTAGACCCCTTCCATCTGGGGTCTAAATATCTATTTGGCTTCTAAATAATCAAGGATTTACCTATTTTCCCTTCCTCCTCCGCTTCCTCCTCCTCCTCTTCTTCTTCTTCTTCTTCTTCTTCTTCTGCTTCTGCTTCTGCTTCTGCTTCTGCTTTTGCTTCCTCATTCTCCTCTTCTTTTCTTTCTTTTTTTATTCTTTTTTTCCTTTTTGTTTATAAGACTTAACCACCTAGGACTTGGACTTTGAAAAACTGAAAATTAGTTGCTTTTTTGGATTTATAGTAATCATTTGGGCAGATTGTCAATATCAATTTTTAGCCAACATGACTCTTCATAACACTCTAGAAATTAGGTCAAATCTGTCCTTGGATATAAAATTGGGGAAAGTAAGCCAAGATGTTAAAAAGATAAAAACCAAAAAGAAAAAAAAGATAGCTGGAGGTACAGAGAAGGAAAATAAAAATTTACCCAAGACCCAAAATGAAAATGCAGAAATATCTTTATATCTTGATAATATCATACACTCTGGACCCCAGTACATGTGCCACAATTATGGGGTCATGAGGTTTCCACCTATATTTCAAAGGAAAGCTTGAGAGGCCAGGCAGTGAGTGGCAGCATCAGGATCTCTACAGGCAATCCATGTGAAGTCAATATGTGAAGCTATAACAGTGTAGTCAAAGATGTAAGGCCAATTATGTTCAGACCCTAGAATTTGGAAATAGTCAGAGTATAAACTGTCTGCCCAGGAAGGCTGCAGGTAATGAGTGGAGCAAGCACAAGAGAGTAGCCATGAGAACTACAAAGACAAAGGCTGGAGGGACAAGGCTGCTCAAGACCTCTGTGGCCCACATCACACTATCACATCCCCAGGTTGCTTAGAGCTTAGAGGGTTTAATGCTTGACCTACTGGGTTTCAGTCTTGCTTTGGTCCTAACCCTCCTTTCTGTGCTCTCATTCCTCCATATGGGAATGGGAATGTGAACTTGGTGCCATTGTGTCTTGAAAGTATATAACTTTCTTTTGATTTTACAGAGGCTCACAGCTAAGAGTTTGCCTCGTGTCCCAGAGAAGACTTTAAATTTGGACTTTTGAACAATATTGGAAATTTAAAGGTTATGGAGACTCTTGGAGATAGACTGAATGCATCTTTAGTTAGGAGATGGATGTAAACCTTTTGGGGGCCACAGTTTGAATATAAGGGTATAAGGGCATGTGTTTGAGTGACAAATTGACAAATGATGGATTTGTGATTGTTAATCTCAATTGTCAACTTGACTGAATTGAGAAGCACCTAGGAGATTACAAAGCACACCTGGGGTACATCTTTGAGGATAATTCCAGAGAATATTAACTAATGGGAAAGGACCCCCTCTGAATATAATTAGCATCATACTACAGGTTGGGGAGCCAAATAGAATAAAAGGGAGAAAAGGAAAAGCCCATGAGTCCATGTATTTTCTCTCTCTATTTCTGGTTTGCCATGAAGTTAACTGCTATATTCTGACATACCCTCCCCACAATGATGGACTGAAGCCTCTCAAACTATGAGCCAAAGTAAATTGTTCTTCCCTTAAGTTGTTTTGCCCAGGTATTCTGTCACAGCAACAATAATGCTAACTAACACACTGAGATTCCAGCTCTATTGAACTAAAAACAGGTCTGTAGTTCATACTTTGGGCTGGGATTTAGCTCAGTTGGTAGAGTGCTGCTCTGCAGTATCTGAGGTCCCGAGTTCGATTCCCAGCACCACAAAAATGGGAGAAGGACATGGCAACCCACATCCAAGGCAATCTCGAAACAATCTGCCATTGAAAACCCTATGAGGGTCACTATGAGTTGTACACAACTCGACGGCACACAACAACAACAACAACAACAGTTCATACTTCATTTCCATCATTTCATATTCGAGATTACTATAGGTCACAGTCAGACATGTCATGCAGCAATAGCTTTTATTAAAAATATAATGACAATTGTTAAAGACAATATTTCTTGACTATTTACAATAACTCAGGTACAATTCTAAGCACTTTATGTACATAAAAATATTCAAAGTACTCTACCTCCAAAGTATGCCACTCTTGCATGAGGATTATTTTGAGCTGAGGGAATTTAAGAAAAAGTAGACACACGACAAGCTCTCTGCTAACACCTGACAGCCTAAACACAAATCATGAAATTCCCCTTATGGAGATGTTTCCCTACTTCATCTCCTCATGTACATAAAAATGTAAGATGATAAAAATCATCTTACATTGGAGAGGAGATGGCACCACAATGGAATCAAACAATCATTTTAATATGATCCTTTTTATTAATATGATCCTATCATCTGTCAGATTCCTCTACATATTTATCATCCCAGTTTGCCACTTCTAAAAGCCTAAAGTATTTCCTTTATTTTTTCACATTTCTACAAATTCATTTTTTCCTCTTAAATGCTATACAAATCCAAGATCCTTTTGAGTTACTCATAATGAAGTTTTATCCACATGTGGGCTGGAATTTACCTCAGTTAGTAGAGTGCAGCTCTATACTCTCTGAGGACTCTCTCTGGGATTCAATTCCCAGCACTACAAAAATGGGAGAAGCATGTGGAAAACCTCTACCAAAGAAATTCCCAAACAGCCATTGAAAACTCTGTGGGGGTAGCTATGAATCCAACCTGACTCGATGGTACCTAATAACACCCCCCATCTGTATTTACAGTGCATGTGTTGAAGTTTGTATTTCTATTTCAATCATGAATCTATCTTTTGTGAGTCTGATTTTTAGAGGCCTAATCAAGGAATCAAGAAGAATAAAGACAAACAAGTTTTCATTCCTTGTGTGTGTATGAGAAAGACAGGGATTTTCCTTTACCTTCTAAGAGTTTGATAATTGAATCCATGAAATAAACAGTAGATGGATCAACAGGAGAAAAAAATGTTTGAATTTATTAAGTACATGTGGGCAGCTTTTCAGAGAAAAATGAATAATACAAAACCTCATGAGAGTTTGTATGTCTTTGTCATAGGAAGGGGCAGGGTTGTGGCAAATTGGGGGGGAATAAATGATGTTTGGGAAAATTGAATGGGTCCTCATAATAGGTGACAGCCTGTGATGAAGTCTTTCTTGGTGAGGTTGCTGACTTCTAGTCTTTTCTGTGATATGGGTTTAATCTTCCCTGGTTGATGAGATTCCTGGGGTATTTATGACAGTTGAATTCCTTTTAGAGGATCTGTCTTTAGGCAATTGAATTAGGTTCCAAGAAAGCCCCTCCAGCATTTGGTGTTCCCCAAGTGACCTCAGTTCCAAGTTCCAAGTGGCATATATTGGTGTCTCATATCTGAACTCCCTCACCTACATATATAAACACAGTTAAGCAAAAATTAAACACAGCCAGGTGCTGTGGTACACACATGTAGGCTCTTAATCCAGAGGCAGGCTGCACAATTTAGTGACAAACTATCTCAAAGTAAAAAAAATAAAAAGAGGTTAGGGGTGAAGCACAGTGGTAGAGCACTGGCTTAGCATGTACAAGGCTGTGTGTTCAACCCCCCAGTACTGAGAAAAAAGAAAAAGGTTAACACTATTATTATTCTAGCTTACATATAGAACTGTAGCTTGGGAAGATTGAATAAATTGTTCATGGTCACATAGCTTATTATTTGAATCCTGATATTTTTCCACAGAGCTGCCTTCTTAGACTTTATTTTGCTGCCTCTCATAATACTACGCCTGCAGCTGTTGCCTTGTGGCATCTGATCCTGTCAGATCTGAGAAGCTAAGCAGGGTCAGCCTGGTTAGTACCTGGATGGGAGACCACCTGGGAACACCAGAAGCTGTAGGCTTGGGAGAAGGACCTGGCAACCCCCTCCCAAAAATCAATCTGCCATTGAAAACCCTATGAACAGCAGAGAAGCACTGACAATGGTGTTTCCCCTGTTGTAGAGAGGGTCGCTATGAGTCGGATACCGACTCCAACGGCAGCTAACAACAACAACAACAACATAACTAAAGATAATTTTATGCAGAAGCTAAAGATAATTTTATGCAGAATATGAATACCTCCTATAATGACCCAAGAAAACTTAAATGGGGCAAAGGGAATATGAATTTTGCAATATATAGGTTGGATAATATTTAGTATGCTGGTTAATTTCTCCAGACAACATACTTTCATTGGGTGAAAATTTGCTACAATAAGCAGGTATATTTTGAATGACAAGTAATAAAATTGATTGCTAACAGTTCCCCCATGTAAGTATGAAATTTTTATGGGGAAAGTATGAAAATGGTGCAAGGCCAAATAATTTATTTTCAATACAGCTTCATCTCCTGGTAAATTCTTCTTTCTCCTTTCCAAATACTTATGTAGGTTTAATGATGCTTTTATATTGACATAAAAATGTTATGTGTATGGCTCCCAATAATATTAATTTGACGTGTTTAGTGTGTATTGTAATGACTGGGAGCTCTATAATGATCTTTAAAAGCAAAAAAAAGAGGTTTTGTTTGTTTGTTTGTTTGTTTTGTAACATATGAAGACCAGTTACTTCTCAGCTTTGCTGAATAGAACCTGAGGAGGAAAGTAGAGAAACCTTTGCCATAGAGAGAGGATATAACACTGTTTTCCAAGGCAACGTGAGTGTTAAAAGTATGAAAATGGATTGTGGGAAGAATTTGAGTTCATCCAGCTGCTTTTTTCACAAAACAGATTCAACTAGAGAGATCACATTGGGAGAACATTTTGCTTCTTCTAGTTCCATGGATCTCTTTATATAACATGGTCCATTGACCTGCCCTTCCACAGCTCTACCAATCTTGAAATGGATTCTAGTTTATCTCAGTCAGTGAAAGTGGCCAGAATAGAATAAATATGCAGATTTATAGTAGATGAGAAAATAAAGACTAATCTTTTTTTGTTAAATCTTACCCACTACATTTGGAAAGAGCATTTCATTGCTAGAATTTGTAGACCAGTTTATGCCATCCCATCTATGCCTTTGTTGCTTAAGGATTATTATTATTTTTTGAGAAATAGTGGAAAGTAGAGAAACTCTGTATATGGGATAAATTGCCCCTTTGTAAGGCAAATTTACATTTATAATATAAATCTCCACTTGTACTAGTGTCTCCCCTGTACAGGAAAGAATGTTGTTGTCAGGTGATCAAGTTGGATCCCACTCACAGAGACCCTATGTACAACACTGTGCCATGCACACGATCCTTTTATATTTAAGCCAGAGTTGCAGACACTATGTTTCTTCTCATTTTGAGACATGCCACATCAGGAAAAGGGGAAGCCTGGGGCTTTACTCCATTCCTCTCTTTAAGGTTGACTCTACTTTGAGGAGGCAACTTTTCCCTAGTTGTTTCTTGAATGACTTTCAGCCTGAGGGGCTCATTTTCCAGCACTATATTTGACAGTTTATACAGCCATACCACCCTGGGATCCAATCTCCTCTGATCTCAAGTTAAGCAAGTCATGCCTGTGAAGTCCTCGGATGGGAGACTGCCTGGGAGTATTGGATTCTATAGGCTTGGGAGAAGGAGCCTGCAGTTCGCTCCTTAAAGAATCAACCATTGAAAACCCGAAGACTAGCAGAGAAGCACTGTCAGACTTAGCTCTGGGCATGGCACACTGTCGGGTATTGTTTCATTCTGTTGTACATAGGGTGGCTATGAGTTTGACCTGACTCCATGGCAGCTAATGACAATAACATATTTGACAGTGCTTCTTTGCTATTCACGTCCTTCTTCCTAGTCTGTCTTAATCTGGATGCTCAGATGAAACCTGTCCACCATGGGTGGCCCTATGACATCTGAAATACTGGTGGCATAGCTTTCAGCATCAGAGCAGCATGCAAGCTCCCACAGAATGACAAGCTGACAGACTCATGAGGACAGGAAGAGTAGGATGACTATAAATTATAAGACATCTTATGCATGGAGAAAACAGGAAACTAAATATGCATAAATGAAACTTACTAATGTTCAATATAATTTTCCTGGTCACTTTCTCTTAACTGGCCTACCCCATATTCTTCTTTCTTAAGTAGTACTTAAACCTGGTGTGGTGGTTCACACCTGTAATTCCAGCAACTTGAGAGGCAGAGGCAGGAGGATCGTTGAGTTCAAGGCTAGAAGCAGCCTGCATGATTTAGTGACATCTTCACTCAAGATAAATAAAAAAATGGGCTGGGGTGTACAGCCCAGTGGAAAATATGTGCAAGGCCCTGAGTTCAGCCCTGAAGTACAGTGAAAAAAAAAAAGAAAAAAAAAAGAACAGAAAAGAAAGAAAAAGAAAAAGAAAATAATAGTGAAGTCTGAATTCTAAACCACCTCTTTCCCTTATTCATTCCCCAAGTTTTTTCCATACATAAGAGATATACATGTTACTAAATTTCTGTTTACTTTCCTCCTACTCTTCTGTGTTTTGTTACAGGGGCCCCAGCTGAAAACCTAAAAGGGAGAAAGAACACGTTTTCTTTCTCTTCTACAAACTTCAAATCACCTGTAACCAAAAATAATCACAAAAAGTCTTAATCAACTATTATAAAAGTGAATTTTCTAAACTGAAATACTTACCCAAATATCAAAACTGGATTTCTCATATAAATGTCTATGAATATTTAACAGAAGCCCACAGCTCTTATGTATTCACGTATATTTCCATATATAATTTATCCAGCTAGGTTCCAGGGCACTGAAAAGAAAAAGACCTAATTAGCACTCACCTAAATTGGAGGAAAAAAATGTAAAGGAAAATTTAAATAATTCCAAGACTGTGTTGCCTTTGAGGAAAAAGTTGAAATAGAGTTTTAAAAATAGTAAAATAAGTTATAAATATGGTACTCTGAAATACTTCCTTGTGGTTTAATTTAGAGAAAACAGCAGGAAGGCAAAGTGTTTTTACCTGAAATACAATTGCTGTATTTTATACTATATTTGCTTTTCTCATTTTGAGCACTTTTTTTTTTTTTTTGGTAACTCTTTGAACTCTTGAAAATCTAACACACTAGGAAAACAGCAGATTCACACTCAAACACAAATGTACAAAAGAAGTATAATCAATGAACACTTCCTGATAGCCAACTCCTCAAAGATGCTGAGATCTATTAAGTGAATTATATGAATGTAAAATCCGGTGTTACTTTCTTTTGACTTATTTCATATTTGTGTTTCCCTCTGCAGTCCTTCCATTGACTTGTTCTTAGATTTTTCATGATGGTGAGAAATACATTTATGATTACACACCATCTTATTTATCTCATTTAAGCTTTATCCTCCCTAGAACCATGCTGATGCTCTGAAAACAATATTCAAAAGTATGCCACTTTAGCATACTGAGCACTGTGAGCTAAAAAGAATCAGCCTCAGAACCAAGGTCTCTCTGTCTTTCTCTGACCCTCTTGTCTTTTGTCACTATTCTTCTCCAAAGCACGCTGTTACGTTACTGTTGTTGTTGTTGTTGTTGTTAGGTGCTGTTGAATTGGGTACAATGTATAGCAAGATTATCCCTTCTTATGTTGGGCTGGGATTTAGCTCAGTTGGTAGAGCGCTGTGCTACAGTCTCTGAGGTCCTGAGTTCAATTCCCAGCACTGCAAAAATGGGAGAAGGACCTGGCAATCCACTCCCAAGGCAATCCCAAAATAGTCAGCCATTGAAAACCCTATGAGGGTCGCTATGAGTTGGATACCTAACAACAACAACAACAACAATGATGGGTCATAGAAACTCTAACTCTTTCTCCTTAGAGTCAGCCACTAAACTACCATTATTACTCTAATGTCCCCAGCTTTTCTACCTAGGAGTTGACCATAAAGAAATTTTCTGTTCTACCCTGTCTGCTATGGATTGAATCTGAAATGTTTCCCATATGTACATATACTGGCAGTTTGTTTGCCAGCTGATGAAGCATTTGGGAGGTGATTGGATTCTGATATCTCCATCTAATGAATGGATTAATTCTTTGATGAATTCACAATATGATGGAATTATTGGGAGGTGGAGAAAAGTATGAATTGGGACCTAGTTGGAGGAAGTAGGTCCCTGGTGACATGTCCTTGGGGGTTACAGCTTGCCCTGATCCCATCCTGTACCATTTTTCTCTACTTCCTGTCTGCAAAAAGTTGCGTAGCTTCAGCCACATGCTCCTACCACCATGATATTCTTCCTTACCACAGGCCCAGAATCAACAGAGCCAAGGATTGTGGGCTGACACCTCTGAAACCTTGAGCCAAAACCAATAATTCCTCCCTTTACCCTACTCTTTCAGGTATTTCAGTCACAGCTACAGAAAACTACACACTGTCCAAGAGGTCCCTACACAAGGAGAAGAACATTAAACAGGCCATGAAGAATCTCAATAGGCCGACTTTGCCAGATACATTAGTTCATTGTCTGTTGCTATAACAAAATACTGAGATTAGGTATTTTATGGAGAAAAGAGGCTTATGGAGCTCACAAACCTGGAGGTCTAAGTTCATGGTACTAGCATCCAGTTGCATTCAGGTAAGGGCCACATGCTGAGTCATACCACGGTGAAAAAGCCAAAAGGGGAAGTACATGTGTACAGAAGATGCCCATGTGCCAGAGAGCCCTAGAGGGGAAGCCAGAATTGCTTTGTAACACTACACTCTCTCAGTAAACAATGAAGGCTCAATATAGTATGAAGTCATTCCCAAGGGAAAAAAACATTACACCATTCATGAAAGCAGATTCTTCATGACCCCAAATTCATCTTAAATGCCCCACCACCTCTTAACATTATTTCACTGAGCAATTAAGCCCCAATATGAGTTTTATTGGCAGTAAATCATGTCATACCAAAGCACTGGGGTTTTCTACTTCAATGTACATTGCACTGGAGTAGAATCAAAGGAAGGAGGCAGTCTCAGAGCTCAGATATGAAACCCAGGGTTAGCAGATATAGATGAATCAAGAAGTGGGTCAGTTTCTGTCTGTAGTTGTTACCTCTAAAAAGTGCCTCCACCAAATTATCCAGTCTTCAATAGTTCAAATCACTAAGCCCACATCCATTCATCAGGATATACCAAGTACTCTTGAATCTAATCCACACTTTTTCAACAGTTTTAGAGAGTTAAAAATCAAATGCCGGTTAGCATTGCACTCAATTCTAATCCACATTTGATTTTGTAGTCCCCTTAAAACTGTTCAAAAGGTGTAAATTAAATTCAAGAGTATAAGGGAGTTAAAATACATTAGGAACTAATGTAAAAATCATTAGACCTCTACTTTGTAGCAACTTTTTCATTTCTTAATCATTTTACTTATGATGTATGCGATTGCATTTTGATATCTCATCATCCTGTACTCCTAAATAATGGATGTGAACTTGTAGGCCTAACTTTAATCCTCTCTGACCACTTATAATCTCAAATCATAAGACTTTATTTTTAAAGATAGCTGCTAATTGTGTTTGTCAATATTGAGAGGTCATTTTTAAGAACTCAAATTTAAAAGTTTAAAAGACCATGTGATTATAACTTATTATTATCATTATTCAAGCATTATCAAATATCATATTAGTATTCCAATCACAACAAAAAATTCTTTTATCAAAATTTCTACATGTTGTCTTTAGGAAACATAAAAAGAAGATGGAAGGAATACACAAAGTCATTATACCAAAGAAAATTGGTGGATGATCAAACATTTCAAGAGGGTACATATAATCAGGAAAAAAAATATTACTGGAGGAATAAGTGGAAACTGCATTGAAAGTGCAAGGTTCTAGGAACTGGAATAACAACTGACCTGTTTCAACAAATAGTGCAGTACTGGAGGTACTCACATTTTTATGCCAAGAGAATTGGAAAAGAACTACCTGGCCAACTGACTGGAGCAGATCCATATTTGTGCCTATTCCCAAGAAAGAAGATCCAACCAAATGCAGAAATTATCAAACAATATTATTACTATCACACACGAGTAAAGTTTTCGTAAAGATCATACAAATGTGACTGCAGCAGTGTATTGACAAGGAACTACCAGAAAATCAAGCCAGATTCAGAAGAGGGTGTGGAACCAGGGATATCAACAACCTTTTAGATTAAGTTTTCTACTACTTGTTGTTGTTGTTAGGTGCTGTCGAGTCAGTATCTGACTCATAGTGACCCTGATAGGATTTTCAATGGCTGACTGTTTCAGGATTGCCTTGGAAGTGGATTGCCAGGTCCTTCTCCCATTTTTGTGGTGCTGGGAATTGAACTGGGGACCTCAGAGACTGCAGCGCAATACTCTACCAACTGAACTAAATCCCAGCCAGCCCTGTGGCATCCATTCCCGTCAGATCTCGGAAGATAAGCAGGGTCGGGCCTGGTTAGTACCTGGATGGGAGACGGCCTGGGAATACCAGAAGCTGTGGCCTGGGAGAAGGACCTGGCCACCCCCTCCCAAAAATCAAACCACCATTGAAAACCCTATGAACAGTAGAGAAGCACTGACAATAGTGTTTCCCCTGTTGTACAGAAGGTCGCTATGAGTCGGATACCAACTCTACGGCACCTAACTAAGCTTTCTACTATACAAAACAATAATCTAAATACTTGTTTGATATGGTAACAATCTAATGTATCAAGAACCCAGACTTCTCCCCAGGCTTTAATGGGGCTTTCTGGAATTCTACTGACTATCCCATTCCTTTTCTTTTCTTTTTCTTTTCTTTTCATATATATATATATATAATTTTATTTTCTGAGACAGGGTCTCACTAAGTTACACAGACAGCCTCTGGTCTTGAACTTCCTATCCTCCTGCCTCCATCTCCTGAGTCACTGGGATTACAGGCATGCACTACCTTTGAAGTTTATTTAGAGCTTCTCTGTCCCTTCACTTCCTGCAAGTTTTGGTACCAATGGTTGCATTTTCACTATTTGTGTTTCTACCATCATAAATGCTTTCTTTTTGACAATGTGCCATCATGTGATAATAGGCTATTAGTTCAAATTCTTAAGTAAAGTTAGATCAGTACCTTTTAAATACCTTTGTTCAACTATGATAGATGTATGCCATTTCGTGGTGGATATGGAAATCAAGGTAATAAGTATTTTTTACTCAACAGCTGAGATTATGTTTGAAGACAAATTCTCTGTGAAATATTTATTCAGAGAAATAACTCTTCAATCTGTCTCCCACAAGGGTCTTCTGTTACATGTCTTTCCTAGATATTTGCTAGGATGTCATTGAGCCTCTCTGGGGACATTTCCATGGTGAGAGCTTTGTTGTTGAGATAACCAATTGTTCTTGAGAATATTACAAACTATTCAAATTCATTTAAGATGAAATCTACTTACATGTAAATTTGATCAATTAGATCTATCATGGTTGTTATTGTTAGGTGCTGTCATGTTGGGTCAAACTGATAGTGACCCTATGTACAACACAGTGAAACATTCCCTGATTCTGTGCCAGGCACACAATCTTCTTAATGTTTAAGCCAATTATTGTAGACACTGTGGCAATCCATAAGCTTGAGGGTCTTCATGTTATTCATTGACCTTCCACACTCCCAAACATGAAGTCCTTCTCCAGGGATTGGTCCCTATCTTGGCAACATGTCGAAAATACATCAAACACAGCCTAGCCATCCTGGCTTCCAAGGAGAATTCTAGTTGTCCTTCATCTAGAATGGATCTGTTGGTTCTGTTGGTAATCCATAGTATATTCAAACTTGACCTCAAGCACCATAATTCAAAAGCATCAATTATTTTCCTGTGTCCCTTATTCAATATCCAGTTTTCACAACCATTATGATGAAACTGAAAATACCATGGCATGAGTCAGGCTCACTTTCATCTTCAATGAGATATCTTTACTTTTCAACACTTTAAAGAGGTTTTTTGCAACAACTTTTCCCAATGCAATGCATCATTTTATTTCTTAACTTCTGTTCCTATGGATGTTGATCACAGAACCAGGTAAAGCAAAATCTTGGACATCCTCAATCTTTTCTCCATTTATCATGAATTTGCATACTAGCCCAGTTATTAAGATTTTTGTTTTCTTGATGTGGAGGCATAATCCATACTAAAGGCTGTGTTCTTTGATCTGCATCAATAAATTTTCAAATCAAGTAGAGTTGTGTCAGCTGCATAATACAGGTTGCAAATGAGTCCTCCTACAACCATAATGCTGCATTCTTCTTCATGAAGCCCAGTTTCTTGTATTATGTTCTCAACATAAAAATTAAAGAGGTTTAAGTGACAGGATACAGCCCTAATGTTCACCTTTCTTGACTTTACACCAGGCAGTGTTTCCTTGTTCTGTTCAAAGAATTGCCTCCTGGTCCATGTACAGATTCCTCATTAGTACAACTAATTGCTTTGGTATTCCCATTCTTCACAATGATATTTATAATTTCTTATGATTCATACAGTCAAATGCTTTTGCATAGACAATAAAACATAAATAGACAACTTTCTGGTATTTTCTGCTTTCAGCTAATGTCCCTCTGACATCAGCACAATGATGTCCCTGTTTCCACACCTCTTCTCAAACCAGCTTGATTTCTCCAGCAGTTCTCTATTTATACAAAGCTACAGTTGCTTTTGAAGTATCAGTAGCAAGATTTCACTTGCATGAAATATTTACAATATCATTAGATAATTTCCACATTTGGTTGAATCCCTTTCCTTGGGAATAGGCATAAATATGGAACTTCAGTTGAACAGATAGCTAGTTTCCAAACCTCTTGGTATAAATAAGTAAGCACTTCTGGTATTGCCTCTATTTATTGAAATGCCTCTATTGGTACTTCCATCAATTCTTGGAGCATGGAGTTTCACCAATTCCTCCACGGCAGCTTCTTGATCTTATGAAACTTCTTGAAAAGGTTGGTCATTCACAGTTCTTTTTGGTGTAACATCTCGGTGTATTCCTTCCATCTTTTGATTTTGCATACCATTTAATATTTTCCCTGTAGAGTCCTTCAGTATTTCCAATCGAGTCTTCAAATTTTTCTCCAATACCTTAAGCTTGAGAAAAGCGAGGCATATTCTGTTTTAATTTTGTATCTCTACTTTTGTTATTATAATATTTTATTTTTTCTTCCTGAGTGGTTCTTTTAAATCTTCTCCTTAGATTTTAACTTCATCATGTCTTCCTTTTAGTTTAGCTGCTCAACATTCAATGGCAAGTTTCAGAGACTTATCTGACATGTAGTTTTGTCTCTTTTTTTCTTTCCTTTCTTTTAAACAACTCTTAGCTTTGCTCATGAATGATGGCCTTGATGTCATGTCACAACTTCTCTTATCTTTGATCATTAGTATCAAATGCATTAAATCAGTTCTTGAGGTGGTCTCTGAACTCAGGTGGGATATACTGTAGGTCACACCTTGGCTATTGTACACTTGTTCTAATTTTCTTCAGTTTCACTTTGAATCTGCATGTGAGCAGTTGATATTCTGATCCACAATCAGCACCTGGTCTTGTTGTGACTTTTGATATGAGATTTTCCATCATCTATTTCCACAAAGCTGGATTTAGTTCAATTGGTAGAGCGCTGCGCTGCAGTCTCTAAGATTCTGAGTTCAATTCCCAGCACCGCAAAAATGGGAGAAGGACCTGGCAATCCACTCCCAAGGCAATCCTGAAACAGCCATTGAAAACCCTGAGGGTCGCTATGAGTTGGATACCAACTCTACGGCACCTAACAACAACAACAACAACAACAACATTTCCACAAAGTTAGTCAATTTGGTTCTGATCTCTTCCATCTGGTGAATTCTATATTTATAGTCACCATTTATGTTGTTAAAAAATGTATTTGCAAAGAGAAGATCATTTGTCTGACTAAATTCTGTCATATGATTTCCAGCATTGTTTCTATCATCAAGATCATATTTTCCTACTCCTGAACTTTCTTATTTGTTTCCAACTTTTGTACTCCAGTCACGAGTAATTATGAGTACATCTTAATTGCATATTCAATCTATTTGAGACTGCAGAAGTTGGTATAAATCTTTTCTATCTTCATTTGTGCCTTTACTGGTGGGTGCTTAAATTTGAAAAATGGTCATATTAACTGGCCTATCTTGTAGATGTAGGGATACAGTTCTATCACTGACAGCATTGTACTTCAGGAAAGATCTTGAGATGTCTTTTTCAATGAAGAATGTAACCTTATTTCTCTTTAATCTGTCATTCTCGACATAGTAGACCATATGATTATCTGATTCAAAATGGCCCATGTCAGTTCATTTTAGCTCACTGATGCCTATATTGCAGATGTTTATGTGCTCCATTTCACTCTTGAAGATTTTTAATTTTCCTAGATTCATACTGTATACATTCCATGTTTCAGTTATAAATGGATATTTACAATTGTTCCTCCTCATCTTGAGTCATGCTGCATGAGCAAATGGAGGTCCCCGGAACTTTACTACATTCCTGTCATTAAGGTAGACTCCACTTTGAGGAGGTAACTCTTCCCCAGTTGTCACTGAATGCCTTGCAACCTTGGGGGCTCATTTTCTGGCACTTTATCTGACAGTGTTTCTTTAATATTCATAGGGTTTACAATCGCTAATTGTTTCAGAAGTGGGTTAGCCTTGTCACTTGTCTGTCTTAGTCTGGAAGCTCAGCTGAAATTTGTCTTCCATGGGTGACCCTACTGGTATCTGTAGTACTGGTGGCATAGTTTTCATCCTCATAGCAACAATAAGTCCCCATAGTACAGCAAACTGATAGACACATGGGGGAAATTTAGTCTACATATCTACTTATGCCCTCTGGCAAAACAAAATCTCATATCTTAGAATGATAAGATTTAACATATTTAAAATAATAATATCTCCTCTAAGTCTTTCCCCTCTGAACAAAATTTTCTAATACTGATTCTTTGGACAAAAGTAGAAATTTAGGGGAACCTACAGTGTACAGACAAAGAAAACTGTGGGAAAATTTCACATGTAGTTATAAGGACAAAGTTATAGTTTGCTGCACAGATTTTTGGTACATTTGGTGCCGGCTGATCTGAGCACAGATCCTGACACTGTCATACGAAAGCATCTCATTTGAATATGTTGTTCCATTTTCAAGTTGAGAAAATAGGCACAGAATAGTTAAGTAACTTGTTCAAGGTAAGATTAAATGAGAAAATGTGGTAGAATCACATGGCATAGTCTTTCTGAGGTAAAGCCTAGGTTCCTTAATCTCTACTCAAAGGGCTTTCAAAGTTAATATACTACTCTTATCCCAACTTTTCTTTCCAATTCTATATTTCTTTCCTTCTCCACATGTTCTCCACAATCTAGTCACAATATTTTCTCAAACATCTAATAATAGACCATGTTATTTCTTGTTACTGAGCGATGACACATAATGCTGTCTCTTTGTGGAATATTCCTCTTCCAAATCTTCATTTCAATAACTTCCTCTCAATCCAGGTCTCCATATCATTTCTCCAGTGATGTCTGCTTTGAGTATCTGGAACCAAGTTAGGTATCTCTGCTATGTGCTTTTATTGTAGTTTCTACATTGAAATACCTATCTTTATTTTGTTTGCATTAGCATAGCATCAGAATCCCCCAAGTGTCTGTCAGCTTGTCTGTGCTGTGGGGCTTGTGTATTGCTGTGAAACTGAAAGCTATGCCACCAGTATCTCATATACTATCAGGGTCACCCATGGTGTACAGGTTTCAGTTAAGCTTCCATACTATGAAGACAAAGGAGGAGGACCCAGCAGCCCACACTCAAAATAGTTAGCCATTGAGAACTCCATGAATAGCAGAGAAGTATTGTCAAATATAGTGCCAGAAAATGAGCCCCCCAGGCTAGAAGACTTTGAAGAAATAACGGGGAAGAGTTGCCTCCTCAAAGTACAGTCAACCCTAATGATGGAAATGGAGTAATTCCCCTCTGACTTCCTTTTGCTGATGTGGCACAACTTAAAATGAGAAGAAATATAGTGTCTGAAACATTGAACTTAAACAAAAAAAGATCATGTTCTTGGCACAATATTGGGTAGTGTTTCTTTCTGTTGTACATAGAGGAGCTATGAGTTGGATCTGACTTGATGGCACCCAACAACAACAAGCATTAGCTTAGTTTTATTGTATATTGTCTTTCTATTATCTACAATAAATTTTGAACCCTGTATTTCCTTTGTATACCAAGACATAGTGTTTAGCATATAGTAAGCACTCAAAACTATATCTTAAGTGAGTAAATAAATAAGCAAATCATGTACCCAAGAAAACAGAAGGCGTGTAGTCTTCTTGAAGGACCTCAGTTCATCGTGTTTGTGTGTGTGTGTGTGTGTGTGTGTGTGTGCACATGTGTGTGTTGGACAAGATTTTGTCTCTTAAACAAAATTATTTGTGTAGTTGGTCCACATAATGAGATAAGTGTGACAGCCACAATGTAATAAATGATGCAACTATATTATGTAAGTGAGTGCTTTAGACAGTTGGGAAGTGTTTAGTTGTAAATAGCAAAAATGGTACTTCTTTGGTCCAAGAGTTCTTAATATTCAGCCTTCCTTCTCTTTGTGAAATTTGAACATATTTGTACTAGTCATTCTTATAGTTACATTTCTAGAATAGCAAACAAAAGTCTTATAAGTTCCACTCTTATTATTACTCTCTCTATAATGGCCCTTAACTATTGGTTCTCCAATAGCTGACATTCAACTGACATTAACTAAGCCATGTTTTTCTCTCAGATTCCCCAGGCTTCCTGTCTACTAGTCAAATCTTAGCCATACAAAAGGCACCTGTCTTTACCCATTTGGCAAAGGCTGTATGAAAGCAATCATGAGAAATTTTAATTTCTTAGCCTTTTACTCCAGGAAAAGAGAGAACAACTGTACATTTCCCTTCAGGTACTTTTCCTAAAGGAATACCAGATTTTCTTAAAATTAAACATGATCAAGTGTCTGGAGTACATCCATGTATCCATTTCCTAGAAAATACTTGTGCATCTATTTGAAGAGGGCCATTCTTAGAAAATGTTCTCACACATTAGTAAGAACAAAAAATGATGAACTATATGGCTAAGTTATTTTTTCTGAATTTGAAATTACACAGTCTTTAAAATTATTATTCCTTAATAGCATACACACTTTTCTCTGTATGAAATACTGACATAGCACAAATAGTACTGCCAGGATAAGTCTGTGGAAGTAAATTTGTGAATCTGGCAAAAAAAGGTATGTATAGATCATAGATAATTTTATCTTAATAACTGACCCTTCACGGACTGCATCAGCATTTCAACCTAGCAAAAATAAACAGATTCCTCTTCATTAACATCTTGTCTGAGCCTCAAAGCAGCACAGGATATCTCACTGCCATGGTTCTCCTTGCTGCCTCTGAGCTGCCCTGCCTTTGAGGTAGCTTTAGAAGTGCATAATCCATTGATTCTCTGACAAGGGTGGCTAGGTCCTGGAACTGGATCTGATTCTTCACCATGATGGAGCACATCACTTTTCTGTTACCATTATCCTCATCTTCTATTTTTTTTTTTTTTTTTGCGGTACTGGGGGTTGAACCCAGGGCCCCGCGCCTGCATGCTCTGCAAGTGCTGGACTACTGAGCTGCACCTCAGCCCATTTTTTTTTTTTTACTTTTTGAGACAGGGTCTCACTAAATTACGCAGACTACCTCTGGTCTCGAACTTGCAATCCTCCCGCCTCCGCCTCCCGAGCCGCTGGGATTACAGGCGTGTGCCACCATGCCCGGTCCCTCATCTTCTAATTTTAAGATAATCATTTATTTTTTATCTCTCAAACTTCCCATGTCACTTGTTCTCCTAGGCTGCCCACATAGAAATGCTGACCTCCTGTTAGCATTGACAGTATATGGATACATCAGTTCTCTCCATTATCATCCCTAAAGAGCCACTATCAACTATTTTTGCCTGTAGCCACACCATTGTGGCATCTGATACTGTCAGATCTTGGAAGCTAAGCAGGGTCAAGCTTGGTTAGTTCTTGGATCAGAGACTGCCTGGGATCACCAGGTGCTGTAGGCTTGGGAAAGACCTGGCAACCCACTCCCCCCAAAAAATCAGCCATTGAAAACCCCATGAATAGTAGATAAGCACTAAAAATACTGTTTCACCTGTTATACGTAGGGTTTCTCTGAGTCAGACACCAATTGGACAGCACATAATAACGTCAACCATTGTTGGAAATATGATGCTTACCTCTCTTTCCCTCTGATGAGAGAACACTTTGCCTTTTTCACTCATTGCTTGGTTACTAGGTTTAAATTTATTGAGTCATTTTGTCAGTTTTATTTCTTAGATTTTCCTTTCCCAGAGTTTTTGAGTGATTGGTGTTTGGGTCAGAAAGGATTCAAATCCAACTTCATAGTTCCATTGATAACTACTGTACCTCCTACCCCAAGACCTTTTCCTAAGTCTGGCCCACCAGGCTTTCATCGTGTGTAATTTTAGGCTTTACAAAAATATATTTTCTCCTTTTCAAGGAATATCTAAACCTGTTCACATTGTGTCCTGTACACAGTTACTGATGTAACTCTGGGGACTCATGAAAGTCAGTAGATATGAATTTTTCACATGGAATTTTAAAACACATACATAAACAGTGGTTTGGATATCATTCTTCCTCATAATTAGAAACTCACCTATAGAGACATTGAGAAAAAAATTCACAAATGTAACAGTCTTATCTTTCCCCACATCCCTTTACTCTTTGCTCATATTAACTACTTTTCATTCCAGGCCTTCTGGTGATATTCAGTTGTGAGAATGTCTACAATTAACAGTTGGTCTCCCCAGCATCCACTTCCCTTTGCTCTCTAGCTCTTGTATAATAACCTGCCTCACACATTTGAACTGACCTCTGAATAAGAGGTCAAGATTCACTGTGAGTGAGATACTTCTTGATCTATACAAATCCATCATTGACTAAGAGTTCTATGCTTATTGAGATTGCCATGCCAAAGGATCACCAGCATATGAATTTTGTTCTGCCACTGTGTTCCCAAGACAAAATACTGAAACCCATGAGCTTCTTAGCAAGTGAGAAGAAAATAATAATGAACGTGACATGTAATATCGTGAATGCACCACACATTTATCCCATCTCTGTGCCAAATGGCTGTTTAAAAATTTTAATTTTCATTGACAATAATGAATCATAAATTCTCAAATAAATATAAATGAGTGATTATTAGTATGTTTTATTTCTCACAAAGCAATAAGAGCAATTAAACTCACATGAAAAAGTTTCTATTCTAGGAAGCAGGGCACTTCATGACTAACTTGTTAAACTAGCTTATTAGCTCATTTGAGGTTTAGCTTAACTCAACTAGAAGGTATGTATAACCTTCAATATATGACATTTCAAACCTTTCTATTATAGGTATTGATGACATCTTACAATAATCTTAATTATTTAGCATAGGAATAGATTAATTTTACTTGATATGGCTTTTTGGAATGTCTATATTATCACCGCCCACAGCCATACCACTGTGGTATCCGATCCAATTAGATCTTGGAAACAAAACAGGAACAGACTTGGTTGGTACTTGGAGAGGAGACCACCTGGGAACACCAAGCACTTTAGGGTTAGGAAAAGGACTCAGCAACACACTCCCCCCCAAAACAATCCACCACTGAGAACCCTATGAATAGCAAAGGAGCACTAACAATATTGTTTCACCTGTTGTACAAATGTTTGCAATGAGTCAGACACTGACTCAACCGCATCTAACAACAAAACAACAAATTATCACCAAATTTACAGAAATTATGAAAAATTATTAATTTGGAGGAATATTGACCTTGTGCTATAAATTATATGTGAACTACAGTTGTGAACACTGAGATAAACTAGAATCCACTATTGTTATATAATATGATTTATTCTGTTATTTCAGAATGGTGCTAGTCAAAACAGTAAGTAGTATCTATCCTTGAAACAAAAATAATGAGACAATGATGTGAAGGTGACAATACATGCGTGTTTGAATAAAGAGTAGGTTATGTGGTGGGAAGAAACCATTCCCAAGGATCCAGTCCCCAACATTTGGTCCCTTTGCCTCGGTGGAGTTCTCAGGGACCCTCAGCAACTCATTTACCATTTCATACCTCCGTTTTCTTTAAAGAAAAGAGCTTCATGTATTGATATCTAAGTTTTTTCCACCTTGAAAAGTACATGATCCCCTAGTTTTAAAAATATTTGTCAAAGATATTTCATGTTAATTTGCTTGTATGACAAATGAGTTCAAATTCTTCAAAATGCTAATAAGATGCCCTTTAGTTTCCAATTTTGTAAAGCACACAATTCCAACACCGTGAATAGTGTTGATTCATATAAGTCACATAACTACTTTAGCACTACAACTGCACTTAGGTTCAGGGTCTCTGCATTTTCTTGACATTATTGTGTGAATATTCAAAAATCAGGACTAGATAATGGGATGCTCTTCGCAAATAACAGTACCAATCATTGTTTTTTGTTTTGTTTTGTTTTTTCACCTGAAAAATCAATATTGTATCATTCTGGATATTTTACTATGTTAATGTTAGATTCAAATAGCTTGATATATGGTTAGCATTTTGAAAACTGAAAAATGTTATTTAAATATATTAACCAGCCTACATACTGATGCTAAAAACACCAACATCATTTTTAACTGAGCTGTTGGATTCTACACATTCATCATCATAACTGGATAATTGGAATTTTTTTCTATATTGAGAAACTAGGCAATATGTACATGTTTCATATTTTATATAAGATGCACTTGAAGTTTTGTGGGGGTTTTTTTTTTGTAAAGACAAAACTCAGCTTTATTAATTCAACAGCGTATATTTATTGAACTCTCACTGTCTTTCAGTGGTTGCCTGAGTACTGACAAAACAGAAGTAAGTAACAGTGTGTAAGTAACAATGGCAAAATTCTGGTATCAAATGTGTAACTTACTAAGGAGAACAAGATAAAATGAATAGTAATCAAGAAAAAAAGATGAGGTATCAATTTGAAAAACAGTAGAGTACTCAGTATATAATAAGTTGAGATTTTTACAGAAGGGATCAGGTGGAGAAGAAATTAAATGCAGGCAAAAGAAATCATCATTTCCTCCTACCAATGAAAATAAAGAGATTAGGTAGGCTGTGAACTGAAAAGTAACTATTAGATTTAGTCACCTGAGGATCATTGATGACCTTGACAAATGTACATCAGTGAAATTATTAGGGAAAAAAACTGGTTTGGAGATATTTGAAGAATGAGTATGAGAAAGAGAAATGGAGATTATGAATACAGACTTTTTTATTTAAAAAATAGAATATGGACTACATTGTGCTAAAAATACTTGCTGGCTGTGGATATTTAAATGATAATTGATTAAAGCCTGTAACTGCACCACTATGGCGTCTGATCCAGTCAGATCTCAGAAGCTAAGCAGGATCGGGCTTGGTTAGTACTTGGGTGGGAGACTACCTGGGAACACCAGGCACTGTAGGCTTGGGAGAAGGACCCCGCAACCCACTTCCAAGAAACAATCAGCTGAGATCTGTTCACTATGGATGGATCTGCTGGTATCTGAAATACAAGTGGCATAGCTTTCAGCACCATAGCAACACATCCAAGCCCCTGTAGCACGACATGCTGACAAACATGCGGGGGATCTAATATGAGAAAAATAATGTTCAGGATTTATTCTTTACTTCTCAGAAGTCAATTTGCATACTTCACATAATTTCTTGCCTTAAACATTAAGAGAAATAGGCCACAACCTGTTCAAATGATGTTGCTGAAAGCTTGGCATAAGCAAACTGTGTGAAGATATACATGGTTGGATTCATGATATTTTGACTTCATAATGGTACAAAAGTGAAACACATACAACAGAAACTGTATTTCAAATTTTGAATGTTCGTCTTTCCTGGGATAGTGATGTGTAGTATAATAATGTATTGAAACACAGGGAAGAAATAGCAAACCAGTGCTCTCAAATGCATTATGTTCCTAAATTATGTTCAGTATATTGTTATTGTTTTTGTTAGGTGTCATCCAGTCCAGTCTGGCATAGTGACCCTATGTACAGCAGATTGAAACACGTCTTGGTTCTGTGCCAGGCACATGATCTTATTTATATTTAAGCCCATTGTTGCAGACACTGTGTCAATCCATCTGGTGGAGGGTTTTCCTTTTTTGCATTGATCTGCCACTCTCCCAAACATGATGTCTTTCTCCAGGCACTGATCTCTCCTGACTACATGTCCAAAACATGTAAGACACAGTCTAGCAATTCATGCTTCCCAGGAGCACTCTGGTTGCACTTCTAGGACAGATCTGTTGGTTCTTTTGGCAGTCCATGGTATATTCAATAGATGTCTCCAGAACCACAATTCAAAAGCATCAATTCTTCTCCTGTCTCCCTTGTTCAAGTCCAGCTTTTACAACTATATGATGCAACTGAAAATACCATGGCATGAGTCAGACGCACCTTCGCCTTCAATGTGACATCTATGCTTTTCAATATCCTAAAGAGATCTTTTGCCACAGCTTTTCCTAGAGCAATGCGTCTTTTGATTTCTTGACTGCTGCTTCTGTGGGTGTTGATTATAGAGCCAAGCAAAGCAAAATCTTGTACCACCTCAATCTTTTCTCCATTTATTGTGAAGTTGCGTGCTGACTCAGCTGTAAGGATTTTAGTTTTGTTGATGTTTGGTTACAACCCATATTGAGGGCTGTGATCTTTGATCTTCATCAGTAAATGTTTTAAATCTTCTTCACTTTCAGCAAGCAGAGTTATGTCATCTGCATAACATAGGTTGTTAATGAGTCTTCCTCCAATTCTGATGCCACGTTCTTCCTCATAAAGTCCAGCTTCTCAGAATATTAGCTCAGCATATAAATTGAAGAGATATGGTGAAAATATACAGCCCTAACACACACCTTTGGCAATTTTAAACCAGGCGGTGCTTCCTTGTTCTATTCAAACAACTGCCTCCTGGTTCACTTATAGATTCCTCATGAGTATCCCTAATATATTGAACAGAGCACTAATTGTTCAGTATATTAGGGGTATTAAAAGCATTTTTGACTTACAATATTTTCAGTTTATGATGGGTTTATCCAGATATAATGCCATCATAAGTTGAAAAGTGTCTGCACTGTTTGCTGGGCAGAGTTTGGAGAATGGAGTTCTCTTTCCTTAGAGGTCACTTGAATACCTGATGGAAAAGGCCCAAGAGTCAAAAAGTAATTGGAATAGAAAACCATTTAGACACAGAACAGTCTAGGCTTTGAAATTTATGGTTTTCTTCAACATTTTAAGAAAAAACAACATTTATAATAAAGAGGTAAAATTTTCAAAATATCTTATTTGAATTTGAAGATGTTTTATATCAGAAAATGTACATTATTATAACCTACCAAGAAGGAAGTCATTTAGATTTCTATTCTTAACCTCTGTTATTTAATTCTAAAGACAGTATATATAGGCACAAAAAAATACCATGGTAGTATTTATATCAGTAACTTTTTTCAAACAAAATAGCTTCTGATATAATTTTGGTTTACCCCCGATGGTATATGCCAATGCCACTAATGAAAGATTATCATTATAACATTATTTTTTGGACAGTGCACATTTTGCTACCCCTGCCTCCAATATTGTTCTTTCATTTTTCTCCCAGCAAGCCTGGCTTTCTGTAGGGCAATGGCTGGGTGGTACAACAGCTGATCTCAGCTCTCACAGGGTTCATGCGGAGCAGCTGGTTGGATTTTGCTTTAAACTTGTTTGCACAAAGCTGCTATGTACAGATGTTTACTCTATCAAGTTTATCTCCCAAACACAGCACAATATAATTTATTTTTATAGTGAATTCTTCATAATAAGGGATTACAAATGGCTTCTCAGGGAGAGTCAATCATAGAATAAAGAGGAACAGAAGGATTGAAGGGGAGTTGTAAAGTGAGAAAGTGACACATGAGAGGTGAATATCCCAGTGAAAGCAAGAATTCCAGCAGGCCAAGAAAAAAGACAGTGGGGGGAAAATTGGGAAAGGTAATGGATGGCAGCAGGAAAATGTGTTGAAGTGCCAGGAATCCAGGCATCACAGGAAGGAAAGTAATGAAAAGCACCTGTGCAAAATTCTTAGCTCTATATTTTTACAAATTTACCTTGAGCCTGCATTGACAATCACCAAATGGAGAACAGAGCCAAATGTCTAGATAATTGACATTTTGTCTACCAAATAACTTTTGATAGTATGAATTTGGAAAACATTGACCTAAGGATCACCTGATATGTTTGTTAAGGATATAGATGCTAATTCTCATCTCATTCAACCTTACAGTAAATGGATTGCTGAAGGAAAGAACATAGAAAGCTGGAATTTGAATAATCACTCTGTGATTCTTTGATATTGGTCTCATAGCATAGAAATGTCCCCAGAGGCCCAAGCTCAGATAATGTTTCCAGTCTGTCATCCTAACTTACAGTTTTTTGTCTCACAATACTTTGACTCATATGGAATTGCAAAATGGTCTACCTAATCCAGACACTGAGCTTTCATTCAAGGCAGGAAAGAGGCAAGGAAAGAGAAAGTGAAGGAGTCTATTTGCTTTTATCAGGGAAGCTAAACTTTCCCATTTAACTAATTTAAAATAGGGACTAGGCCTGAAGAATCCCCTTAATCCCAGTGACTGGGAGGTAGGAGGATCCCAAATTTGAGGCCAGAAGCAGACTGAGTAATGTAAGGAGACTTTGTCTGAAGGTAAAAAAAAAAGAGGTGCTAGGTGTGCAGCTCAGTGATACAGCACTTGCAAAATATGCATAAAGCCTTGGGTTCAGCCCTCCAGTACAGCAGGGGGAAAAAAAAAATCTCTGAGTAGGCAAAGCCGATTGGTCCTTAGAATAATGACCTTAAACATCCTTGGGTGGAAACATAAAGTGATGCTTAACTTGGGCCAGTTTTTACAAATATTAAAGGAAAATGAAATTTAAGCCTAATCAGTCAGAACCACCTATAATCACACAAGGTGCTTTTCAGAAGGATAGACCAAAAAAGATAACTGCATAACTGTAGCCAAATATTTTCTTAATATTTTCTTTTCTTCACTTCTATGCTCATTCTATAAAACTCTTGCCCTTCCATTTGTTTGGAGGAGCCCCTGCACTACTTCTGATTTGAAGCTGCTCAATTTATGACTAGTTGCTCTAATGACTCTTCAAATTTTTATTGTTTCTTAGTTTACCTTTTGGAAGTCCCTCAAACCCATTCCAGCAGAGCTGCTCTGAGGTCCAATTGGGCAGTACTGTGTCATGGAGCCATTATTAAATTAAGAGGAGGCCTGGAAAGTAAATGTTAAAACTCTGTCTGGTAAAGAAAAGCAAAGGAGATAAGAATTGGGAATAGTGTTGAGTCAGGCAAATTGTAATGCCTGCTGTATTGATTTAGGCCAATTGTAGAATTTAATGGGTGAAGTATCTCAGCCTTGCTAGGTGATATGATTTGTTTGCAACATGTAAAGTATGAAAATTACACTCCATTTGCTACTACTTCAGTGAATTGTCCTCCACGCTACTTCAATATCACACCTGTTCTATAAGTGTTTTCAATAGTATCCTAGAAGATATGAGTTTTCCTGATTTGATTTTTATCTGAGTGCCTGTTACAAGTTTGTGAATATATAGTACCTGTTTGATAATAGAGATTCCTGAATCCCATGCCAGATATATCAAGTAACAAGTTTTAGAATATGACTTTGGTATTACTAACATACAATTATGTGCTTTTCAAACTTTTGGATGAATTGGTACTGTGAAATTATTACTACAGAAGGCAAAACCAATCAACTTCTACTTTGCTTCTGTTATTGACAGTAGAAAGAATGATCTTTACATTTAAAGGATAGACTTGGTTAAGAGAAATTCAAAACCCTAGAAACACTGGAAGGGAGTAAAGGATTATGTCTTTAAGTTATTTCAAAGTTCCAAGAGCAGGTGGATAACAATAGAGAGAAGCAAAGAACTCTGTAAATTTTTAACATAATTGAGATTAAGAATGCTGAAAAAACTAACAGAGAATTGAGAAGGTGGTTGCAAAACACAAATGGAAACAAATTTTATTTAATAAAAATTTCCGTAAGTTTAGCATTTCTCATTCTACCCTCTGATAACTCTGAAAATTATAAACTGGAAGTACTCTGAAAATGGTTGAAAGATGGTGAGAAAAGACTTAAGAAGAAGGTATGGATTATAAGGAAACACAAGGTTGTTTAGAATGGTATTTATAGTACTGCCCTTTATCCACAGAGTATATAATTCAAGATCACTAGTGGATGCTTGAAACCATGGGTAGATAGTACTAACCTTTAATGTTTTTCCCCTAATAACTTCATACTTAGCATGCATTGTTGCTGTAAACTTTGCAGTCTGAAGTGTACCACCAAAACTAAGACAAATTTTCTTTATTCACAATTTCACAAATTTAAGTTTCATTCTTACTGTAGATCTTAGCTACCTCAACATATAATCTTTTTTCTTTCTTTATGCTTGACAACTTTTACTTTTTCACTTGAAATATTTTAAAGATTCTTCTTGTCATATTCAAGTTGTCAGCATCACTAATCTCGTGCTTTAGGACCATTTTCAGTTAAATTAGGGTTACTGGGAAGCAACCACTGCAATACTACAGCAGTTGATCTGATATGAGTAACATCCCCCATGTGTCTGTCAGCTTGTCATTCTTTGAGAGCTTGTGTGTTCCTCTGATGCTGAAAGAAATGCCATGGCTATTTCAGAAACCAGCAGGGCCACCCATGGTGGAGAGGATTCAGCTGAGCTTCCAGAAAAGATAGTGTAGGGAGAAGGAACTGGCAGTCCACTCTTGAAACAATTGACCATTGAAAAAACACTATCAGAAAAGCACTGTTCAATATCGTGCCAGAAAATGAGCTTCCCTAGGGTAGAAGGCATTCAAGAAACAACTGCAGAAGAATTGCCTTATCAAAATAGAGTCAACTTTAATTACAGGAATGGAATAAACTTCCTGGGACCTCATTCTGCTGATGTGGCATTATTCAAAATGAGAAGAAACATAGTGACTGCAGTATTGACCTCCAACATAAAAAAAGATCATGGGCATGGCACAGGGTTAGGTAGTGTTTTTTTGTGTTCTATTTAGGGTCACTATGATTCAGAGCTAACTCAATGGCACCTAGCAACTAACAAACTGTGTCACAGATATATAGCCTGGATGTGCTAAACAGAGGAATGATTCACATCCTGGACAAAACAGGACACTTCAAGACTTCAA
This sequence comes from Pedetes capensis, assembly GCA_007922755.1. Taxonomy (NCBI): domain Eukaryota; kingdom Metazoa; phylum Chordata; class Mammalia; order Rodentia; family Pedetidae; genus Pedetes; species Pedetes capensis. The sequence continues at coordinate 44,930 of VMDO01008415.1, forward strand.
CATGCAGCTCAAAATTTCATTTGAGTTAAAATTTAGGAAGTATTTAATTCTGTAATTTTTTATTCAAAATTTTTGGACCTTGACTAACTATAAGTAACTGAAATTGTGTAAAGAGAAGTCTTTAATTAAGGAGGACTACCCTGCATTCTTCAACAATGCAATTGTGACAGCTTCTGTGGCATGCTTGGAGGAGAATGAACTTTAAAAAAGCCATAGAAGAACATGGAAGAGTAAAGCAGGTCCATAGATGTTTTATTATCTTTTATAAAATGACAAAGAATGAAATGTTCATATTCAAAGGAATAGGAATTTTTTAAAAAGCACCATCCTGCTTTCTGTACGTTTACCTTAAACCTTATAATTTTGTTAATTTTGAATTTATAATTCCTAAATTCTTTAGTTGAATTTTTTTTTTTTTTTTTTTTTTTTTTTTGCAGTACTGGGGGTTGGATCCTGGGCCTCGCTCTTGCATGCTCTTCAAGTGCTGGGACCTCTGAGCTGCAACACCAGCCCATTTTCTACTTTTGAGACAGGGTCTCGCTAAATTACGCAGACTACCTCTGGTCTCGAACTTGCGATCCTCCTGCCTCTGCCTCCCGAGCCACTGGGATTACAGGCATGCGCCACCGTGCCAGGCATTTTAATTGAAATTATAAATTTAAAAGTAATGCTTATGGACACTTTCTTCTAGTAAATCTCATATTTTAACTTCAGATCTCAGAATACTGGCAATCATAGGCAGTGAGTGGGATCAGTGTGCCATGAAATTTGACACTGTTTTATCTTTTTTATAATGTGCTAACACAATTCTTATTTTCTTTTTTCTAAAACATGTGATGTTTATTCAGAAGGTATGTTTTGAAAACATGCATGGCCTTTTTTACTTAGCAATCTGTGTTCTCACAGGTTATAAGGAATTAAATTATAATTCATTATTTTGACTGGGTTTTGCACTAAAAAAAAAAAAAAGAAAGGAAAACCTTGAATGTATAGATACATTTCTACAGCTGTAAAAAAGCTAATTTTAAATGACTATTTGGTCTGTATTTTATTACAAATTTGCCATATGTTTATTTATATGCATTCTTTCTTTTCTATATTGTGGCTATATGTAGATACATGCAAAGGTATGCATAGAAGAGCAAGTCAGATTGAAAGAGAATTGTGGAGAGTATTCAGTTTAACATCAACTGGATTTTCTTAAAAACAAATGTGAACCTATTATGTTAATGCAGTGAATAACATTAATTGCTGTGTGTTTGTGTGTGTTTTAAAATAAGAAGGAGAAACTTGAATATTTCTGATTTTATGCATGAAAACTTGTAAAAGATTTGCTAATCAAGTGTGTTAAATTTAGCTGATTCAGGATTCCATTTAATAAAGTTTGCATGCATACTTAAAATATACTTGGTGTATATAGAAAAACTTAAGAAAAATACAACTTAATGTGAACTCATCATTCGAAGTATAACTTGGCTAATGCTTTTGTGTATTTTCTTCTATTCTTTTTCAGTGAATATACGGCACCTAACAACAGCAAACATAAAACTAATGAGTTTATATTCTGAATTCTTTTTCATCTACTAACTTCCTTCCTTCCTTTTTCTTCTCTCTCTCTTTCTTTCTTTCTTTCTTTCTTTCTTTCTTTTTTTCTTTCTTTTGTTTCTTTTCTTTCCGTCTCCTCCTGCTTCTTTTCAAAATAATTTCAGAGCTGGGCATGGTGGCACACACCTATAATCTGAAGCAGGAGAATCACAAGTTCGAGACCAGGTGCCGTCTGCATAATTTAGCAAGACCCTCTCTGAAAAAGAAAAAAAAATGGGCTGAGGGTGCAGCTCAGTGGTCCAGTACTTGCAGAGTATGTAAGCGCAAGGCCCTGGGTTCAACCCCCAGTATAATAATAATAATAATAGTAATAATAATAATAATAATAATAATAATAATAATTTCAGGAGGAATAGGCTTTTTGGTACAACAACATCTGGGCACCAATTTTATCTCCTGTCTTTTGCTGGAAAGTGGTTTTGCTGGTGCTGAGTTTAGCTCAACACAATAAGATCCAAATGTTATAAATATTACCCAAAACAGAAGGTATAGATTATTAATATAAATTCTTCTGGAATAGTAACAGAAATTGGAATATACAAATTCAGTAGCCAAGCAAAAATTCAATTTATTGGTAATCAGAACAGCAGAACTATACCTGGGTGGAAAACGTCTTTGGCAGAGGCTTTCTCTGTAGGGAGTCCAGAACTAGAAACAAACCCCAAGGCAGGCTGAACGTGCTCCTTTTTTGTGACATCACCTCACTTTTCTTAAATTCTGCATCCCCAGATAAATAAATTACATCCTTGTTACAGGATAGGCTCTTTTCTCATTTTTGCAATTCATTTGCAATATTGCACAGTGTAATGTGAACATAGTTTCATGAATGTACTTAGTAGTGTGCGTTGTTGTACAAATGCATACTATCAATAGTTATTCAGGACGTTTTCAGTTTTCCATATCACAAATAATTCTTTATGAAACCATCATGTACAGATATTTATATGGATACAGGATACATTCCTAAAGTATAGTTGTTTATATATTCACAGCTTCTTTTAAATTCCAAAATACAATACGCTGATTTTAAATGTTGATATAGACTCTACATTTGATTTGCACACAATTTTGAAACCACACAGTTTCCAGAATCTTTAAAATAAGATTGTCTTCTGATATTGCCCTAAGTGATATATAGTTAACAATTTCACATTTAATAAAAATTATATGAACAAGATGAAACCTTCCATATTGTCATTAAATGTTCACCATGAAAGCCCACCATTTATATACATTTTAAGTAAGTGTGTGACACATGCCTAAGCCCAATAAATCAGCTGACACCTTTAGTTAATGCTGATATTAGCTAGAATGTAAAATTTCCGCATAATAGCACATAGCCAAACAAATAAAGAAACATGTTTAGCACCATGCAAATTAACATAAGGTCATAGGCAAGACCCACAAAATAATTAAACCAGGTTAAGAGAATCATGCTTTGGGAGACTAAGAATTTTAATTAAAACTGCTATTGAGTTCAAATGAGGAGGTTCTGTCTGTAATTAGTGAGTAATATCTTTCTGCATTAATCAACGTCACTAAAAACTGCCTAAATTAACACTCTGTTTTTCCTTTATTGCTTTAGGTTTGTGGGGTTACTGAGGAGTAAGTTACATAAAAAAGTAATTAAGATTAGAAGGACACTTAAAAAAATCTTGCTTTTCCACCTGATTTAATCTTGGGCACCATATTTAACAGCAATGAATTAACAGATAGATATTTATTGAATACTTATTACAAAAGAGTTCTGCTTAGAATGACAAAATTGTTCTAGAAATGAGCTAGGCTTTTTGTAACTGCTATCTTTTTTCTTATAATACTATAATACTTTTTTCCAGAAGAAATGAATGACTTACCCAAAGTCTTGGTAGTAAGTTATGGTGAAGACAATAAAACTGAGATTTGAGAATATAGTTTGGATTTGCAGTAATCACAATTTTCTAGTGAGATTTTAGTTTCTTCCACCCATTTGCTGCTGTAGGTAGAATATGGTGGTCCTTCCTCCCTAATTCATGCTCCAGAACAGACCAGAACACACCCCTTGAGAGCAAGTAGATTCAAATGCAGGTGAGAGCTTTTCAAGGTGAATCTACTTAGATGTATCTTATTTTTACCACATTCCTTTCAGCAGCTGATAAATTGTCTGAGACCTTATTAAGATGATGATTATAAAAATGAATTTAAATCAGCCCATTTCCTTCTGTGAAAGATCTATAGTAATCATTTATATGAAGCCTGATACATTCCTTGGGGAACATTGAATAATAATTGGTGGGGAGACACCAAGAAACTTACTCTTATAAACACTCCATGAACAACAAATGCTGGGGAAGTAGAAGTATGTCTCTAACAGATTTTGGGTTCAAACTCTGTGAACTCCAAAGTAAATATTCTTCCCGTTCACTTTTCCCTCCCTATAGGACCATGACGGTACTCAAATAGGAAAGAACTATATATACAAATCTTATTCCAGATCCTTCTGTTATGTAATGAACCCTACATTTGACCCTTAGATCAGTCTCCAGCCTGGCACCCAATTTTACAGCTAGTGGATGCATTGGTGAAGTGTTAAGGAAAAGGCAGTAGGAATTGAATTACAGGGTGCTAGAGTCTCATAATTCTCTTACTGACTATCTACTCTTTGAAGGCTTTTCTCCAGGAATCAACACAACTCTTCACTTTACACATTGAAACAGGTCATAGGAACAACATCATTATCTCATTGTCTTTCATTTCCTTCTTCCTTTTATCTTCCTATCTCCCTATCTTCCTCCCTTTTCTTCTTTCTTTCCACCTTCCATCCCCCTTCACTTCTTTTCTCCATTGAGACCCTTTCTTCCTTCCAACAAATATTCGTAAATGTCTCCTATGAGCTGGGTGTTGAATGTGGAGGACAAAGCATTTCTAAGAACCCCACCTTTATAAAAACCTGTGTAATTTCTCACATATCCTGTGTTTCTCTTCTCATCTCCACAATAATCTCTTCTTTATCATTTCATGAAAACACATTCCTTTCAGCAGCTGATAAATTGTCTGAAACTCTATTAAGATGACGATTATAAAAAGGGATTTAAATCAGCCCATTTCTTTCTGCCTGCAGCTGTAGCCCTGTGGCATCAGATCCCATCAGATCTTGGAAGCTAAGCAGGGTCGGGCCTGGTTAGTACCTGGATGGGAGACCTCCTGGGAACAACAGAAACTGTAGGCTTGGGAGAAGGACCTGGCAACCCCCTCCCAAAAATCAATCTGCCATTGAAAACCCTATGAACAGCAGAGAAACACTGACAATAGTGTTTCCCCTGTTGAACAGAGGGTCTCTATGAGTCGGATACCAACTCGAAGGCACGTAACATTTCCTTCTGTGAAAGATCTATGGTAATCATTTATATGAAGCCTGAGAAATATTCCAATCACTTTTTTTTCTTTTATGGTACTTGGGGGCTGAAATCAGGGCCTTACATGTATTCTGCAAGTGTTCTACCACTGGGATGCACCGCCAGCCTACTTTTAATTTTTTTAATTTGAGTCAAGTTCTCACTAAGTTACACAGGCTGCCTTTGGCCATGAACTTGGAATCCTGTTGCCCCCTTCTCCAATTGGTATTACAAGTGATTGGTATTACAAATAAGTATGCAACACTGTAAGTATCTCCAATCACTTTGTTTCAGTAGGGGATTTTGTTTTGATTTGCTTTGGTTTCATTAGTAATGTGATTATAAAACATTTATCAAAATCATTTGGCAGAAAGATTTTGGGTATATATTAGAGAATTTATGAATTGAGCATCTTATTACTCATTGGCACTATCTCCCTCCTACATTAAGGCTATTTTTCTTCTTCTTTGCTTGGGAAAACTGCTCTGGTCACCGACAATAAGAGCACTCTTGCTACCTAGCCTGAGGAGTTCCCCTTTCTCAGCACCTCCACTCAGGTGATGCTGGGTCCCTGGCTTTGTTGAAAAAATGGATTTTATGAGTTGGTAAGAGATTGAAGTAGTTTGAAGTTTATTAGGTAAAGGAAGTAGTAGATGCTTCAAGGTGAAGTATATGTTCATACAGTGGGAGTTATTTTTAGGTACCGTCAAGTCAGTGTCTGACTCATAGTGACTCCACATACAACAGGCAAAACACTATTGTTAGTGCTTCTCTGCTATTCATAGGATTTTCAATGGTGGATTGAATTTTAGGAGTGGATTACGGAATCCTTCTCCCAAGCCTACAGTAGCTGGAGTTCCCAGGCAGTCTCTCTCTCATCCAGTTACTAAACAGGCTTGACTCTACTTAGTTTCTGAGATTTGATCGGATCAGAAACCACAGTGGTATGGCTCCAGGTATAGTGGGAGAGAGACCTAAAAAAGAAATCCTAGTACATGTTTAAGACATAGACATAAGCTACTCAAGAAAGAGAAGAGTATGTGGGTTCATGTTCCCACTTGTTGTTGTTGTTAGGTGCCGTCGAGTTGAGTCCGACTCATAGTGACCCTATGCACAGCAGATTGAAACACTTCCCGATTCTGTGCCAGGCAAACGATCTTATTTATGTTTAAGCCCATTGTTGCAGGCACTGTGTCAATCCATCTTGTGGAGGGTTTTCCTCTTTTGTGTTGACCTGCCACTCTCCCAAACATGATGTCCTTCTCCAGGGATTGTTCTCTCCTGACTACATGTCCAAAATATGTAAGACGCAGTTTGGCCATTTTTGCTTCCAAGGAGCACTCCGGTTGTACTTCTTCTAGGACAGATTTGTTGGTTCTTTTGGCAGTGCATGGTATATTCAATAGACTATCCAGCACCACAACTCAAAAGCATCCATTCTTTTTCTGTCTCTCTTGTTCAATGTCCAGCTTTCACAACCATATGATGCCACTGAAAATACCATGGCATGAGTCAGACGCACCTTTGTCTTCAATGTGACATCTTTGCTTTTCAATACTCTAAAGACATCTTTTGCCACAGCTTTTCCTAGAGAAATGCGTCTTTTGATTTCTTGACTGCTGCTTCCACGGGTGTTGATTATACAGCCAAGCAAAGCAAAATCTTGGACAACCTCAAACTTTTTCCATTTATTGTGAAGTTGCGTGCTGACCCAGTCGTAAGGATATTTGTTTTGTTGATGTTTAGTCGTAACCCATATTGAAGGTTATGATCTTTGATCTTCATCAGTACATGTTTTAAATCCTCTTCACTTTCAGCAAGCAGAGTGGTGTCATCCGCATAACGCAGGTTGTTAATGAGTCTTCCTCCAATCTTGATGCCATGTTCTTCCTCATAAAGTCCAGCTTCTCGGATTATTTGCTCAGCATATAAATTGAAGAGATAGGGTGAAAATATACAGCCCTGATGCATACCTTTCTCAACTTTAAACCACTCAGTGTTTCCTTGTTCTATCCGAACAACTGCCTCCTGGTTCATGTACAGATTTCTCATGAGCACAATTAGGTGTTCTGGTATTCCCATTTTCTGAAGTGTTATCCATAATTTGTTGTGATCCACACAATCAAATGCTTTTGCATAGTCAATAAAACATAGATAGACATCTGTCTGATATTCTCTGCTTTCAGCTAATATCCACCTGACCTGAGCAATGATGTCCCTGGTTCCCCACCCTCTTCTGAATCCCACTTGATTTTCTGGTAATTTCCTGTCTATATACTGCTGCAGTTGCTTCTGAATGATCTTCAGTAGAATTTTGCTGGTGTGTGATCTTAATGATATTGTCCGATAGTTTGCACATTCAGTTGGATCCCCTTTTTTGGGAATAGACACAAATATGGATCTCTTCCAGTCAGTTGGCTAAGTAGCTTTTTTCCAAACCTGTTGGCACAAACATGTTAACACCTCCAGTGCTCCATCTGTTTGTTGCAACATCTCTATTGGTATCCCATCAATGCCTGGAACCTTGTGTTTGGCCAGTTCTTTCAAGGCAGCTTCCACTTTGTCCTTCAACACCATTGGTTCCTCTTCATATGCAACCTCTTGGAATGGTTGGTCATCTACCAATTCTTTCTTGTATAATGACTCTGTGTATTCTTCCCATCTTCTTTTGATGTTTCTTGCATCATTTAATTTTTCCCTGTAGAATCTTTCACTACTGCCACTGGAGGCTTGAATTTTTTCTTCACTTCCTTAAGCTTGAGAAACACAGAATGTGTTCTTTCCCTTTGGTTTTCTGCCTCCAGCTCCTTGCACATGTCATTATAATATTTGTTTTTGTCTTCTCGAGCTGCCTTCTGGAATCTTCTGTTTAGTTCCTTAAACTTCATCATGTCTTCCTTTTGCTTTAGCTGCTCGACATTCCAGGGCAAGGTCCAGTGTCTCTTTTGACATGTAATTTGGTCTTTTCTTTTTTTCTTGTCTTTTTCAGAACTTTTTGCTTCCTTCTTGAATGATATCTTTTATGTCATGCCACAACTCTTCTGGTCTCCTATCATTTGTGTGTAATGCAGTAAACCTATTTTTGAGGTGGTCTCTGAACTCAGGTGGGATATACTCAAGGTCATACTGTGGCTCTCGTATACTTGTTCTAATTTTCTTCAGCTTCAGTTTGAACTTGCATATGACAAGTTGATGGTCTGATCCACAGTCAGCACCTGGTCTTGTTTTGACATTTTGTACAGAGCTTTTCCATTGTCTCTTTCCAAATATGTAGTCTATTTGATTTCTGTATGTTCCATCTGGTGAAGTCCATGTGTATAGTCTCCATTTATGATGTTGAAAAAATGTATTTGCAATGTAAAGGTCATTGGTTTGACAAAATTCTATCATGCTATCCCCAGCTTTTTGTCTGTCACCAAGACCATATTTTCCAACTACTGAGCCTTCTTATTTGCTTCCAACCTTTGCATTCTAGTCACCAGTGATTATCAGTATGTCTTGATTGCATGTTTGATCTATTTCAGATTGCAGAAGCTGATAGAAGTCTTCCCTTTCTTCATTTGTGGCCTTAGTGGTGGGTGCATAAATTTGAATAATGGTCATATTAACTGGCCTTCCTTGTAGGCGTATGGATATTTTTCTACCACTGACAACATTGTATTTCATGACAGATCTTGAAATGTCTTTTTTGATGATCAATGCAACCGCATTTCTCTTTAGTTTATCATTCCCAGCATATTAGACCATATGATTGTCTGACTCAAAATGGCCTATGCCAGTCCATTTGAGCTCACTGATGCCTAGAGTGTCAATGTTTATGCACTCCATTTCTCTTTTAACAATTTCTAATTTTCCTAGATTCATACTTCGTACATTCCATGTTCCAATTATTAATGGATGTTTACAGTTGTTTTTCCTCATTTTGAGTCGTGCCACATCAGCAAGTTGAGCACCCTGGGGCTTTACTCCACTTCTGTCTTCATGGTAGACTCTACTTGGAGGAGGCAACTCTTCCCCGGTAGTCTTTTGAGTGCCTTCCAACCTGGGGGCCTCATCTTCCAGCACTATATCTGACAGTGTTTCTTTGCTATCCATTGGGTTTTCAATGGCTACTTGTTTCAGGAGTGGCTCACCAGTTCCTACTCCCTAGTCTGTCTTAGTCTGGAAGCTCAGCTGAAAACCTGTCCACCATGGGTACCCTTGATCATGTCCAAGGTTACAGTGGCGGAGCTCTCAGCCTCATCGCAACACGCAAGCCCGCACAGTGCACCAAACTGACAGACGTGTGGGGGATGTTCCTTCTACTTTTATTTAATCAAGGGTACCACCCGCCTGCTGCCATACCACTGTGGTGTCCAATCCCATCAGATCTTAGAAGCTACGCAGAATTTGGCCTGTTTAGTACTTGGATGGGAGACCACCTGGGAAAGAAAAGTAGGCTTGGGAGAAGGACCCAGGAACCCAATCTCAAAAAACAGTCAATCAGTGAAAACCCTATGAATAGCAGAGAAGCACTAACAATAGTGTGTTGCCTGTTGTGCATAGGGTTGCTGAGTTGGGTACCAACTCAAGGACACCTACCAACAAGAGTACCACCCATATGATATCAGTCATTAGTGTCCAGTGGGCCTTACAAGTTCCATCTGAAAAACCCTTATATTCATATTGCTAAAAAGATACAACCTGCAATTCAATTCAAAGTTCAAACAAAACAGGGTGCTGCCTTACTTACTCCCTCCATCACAAAGAATTTCCCCCTCTACAGATGAGACTGGGAGGCACCTTTAAAAGATACATTCTTCTAAAGAGTTGCCACTAAGACAGAAACATAGGTCAATATGGATTGGCAAAAGTTCCACTGTTCAGTGTTTTAAAGTGGAAACGTTTCAGCATATCCTCTAAGGAATTTTTCTTTAACAATATGAGGTGCTGTATGGGTTTACAGATAAGAAGTATCACAAGGGAGTTGTCTAGGCATTTGTTGACTGCAAACATGGCCCATGATCTCATTTGTGAGGTTCTCAAAGAAGCACAGAATTACAGAGAGAAAGCAAAGTTATGTTCAAAGGTCACATGCATTTTAACTCCAGATAAAGCAATTTTAACATCTTCATTTAAAATATTTTTCAAAATATTGGCTCTATGCAGGCAGTCCTCACAGTAGTCTTCTTCATAGGTATGTCAGAGTCTTGATTTTTGGCCAGTAAGGCTCAGACCAAAGTCTAGGGTGAGAGCTCCTCTCTTTCCTATGTCCCCCAGAGTTTTTCCCATCTTTCTAACCTGCCTCACCCCTATCTCCAAAGGTACATAAGAAATTCCATTAAACTTAAATTGCTTAGCTATTAAAGGATCCAGACAAACACACACACACACACACACACACACATACACACACACACACGTTTTGGGAAAAATGAAGACTAAGTGGTAAATAGTCATAATATATAAAAGGATACTAAAATTTAAGAAGGAAACAACCTGAGAGAAGAAACACCAGAGAACAAGAGTACGTTAATGCACAGTCATCTTTTGCATTGGGAAATCTGAAAGAGCAAATAGCTTCCGAAGCAAATATGCACACAGCACTGTAGATTTCCAGATAATTAGGCATGAGAAATGGTAAGTGATATATTCACCCACTACATTTCTGTTCTTTTAAGGGATCTAGCAATTTTTTTTTTTGAGTAGATGGTTTGAGGCATCGAAGTCTGTTGAAGGTAAAACTGACAATAGTGCAGAGAATCTTCTAAACTAGTTTTTGGCCAAGCACAAAACAATTAATTTGACTACTGCAGTTGGCCTCCTAAGTGGCACTGAGTAGGAAGCACAGAAGAAGACTTTTTTAAATGGCTCTGTTCTTTCTTTCTTTTCATTAAAATAACACCATGGTAAAAGGCACAAAAGGGATGCCTAGGAGATTGACCTCACTGTCCACTAGAGATCAGCTGATGACAGAGAAGGGAGAGGCCAGGTTGGTTTACAGTCCAGAGACCCTCACTCCGTGCCACATACCTTTTTCTATACATAGGAGGTCAAGATTAAGCATCTTATTTCTTTTGTGAAGTGATCACTGGAGTTTTGCCCTCTTACACTCTAGGAATTACTACTTATGTGAAATGTCCCTATATTAGGTAGTCTTCTTAATAAAAACTATGACATACTAAAGCTAAATACAATAAATTGACTATGTTTTTATGAAATATTTATTACTGTTAAACAGACAGCACTCCTTTAGAAGTAGCTTCTAAACCCTCAACAATATGTTAGGTTATTTCCAGTAGATAAAAGAGAAGCATAAAATCAGTCTCTAGCAACTTCCAGATTAAACTAACTTATTTATTCAAAAGCTTCATTTAAATCCTTCAATTTACCTGGGATTATGTTAACAGTTGAAAGAAAACAACAACAAAAATCAGATGTGGTCCCAACTTTCCAGGAGTGTATAGACCAATGAAACTAGATGTTCAGAACAGAAACAAAGACAGAATGCAGAAATGTCTCAGAAACAGAAAGTGATTACTAGGGTGTTATATGAGGCAGAACCAGAACATCTAACTTTGATTATGGAATCAAAGAGAGCTTAAATAGGTAAATGCAATTTATGTTGCACTCCAAAAGTAGAGTAGTAGACATGCAAATGAAGAATTGGATGGCATTGGTCTGAATAAAGAAAGAGCATTTGTAAACTATTGGAGTTTGGGTGTTTTTGTTTGTTTGTTTTGTTTTCTGAGAGCCTCCATGGTTGAGGATTTTGGCAGCAGAGGTATACTGCATTTCATCATTTCTTTACCTTTTAATGTGATGAATCTACATGATCTTTCCCTGTATATAAGCGACAGTTCTTGAGAGCCAGGATCCCTCTGGAAGGTAGAAGAGGACAGCAAAATAAAGGCTAGGTAAGAACTCCCGGAGCCAAATTTGTCAATTTCCCACAATTGACAAAGATAAAATGAGAATTGGAAATAGCAATAAGATAGTAACAGGAGTTTTGTTTTGTAATTCTTAATTATCAGTTTATTTTTTTTCACTTCTGGGACAAGCCATTAACCATGTTAGAATTATATTTTTTCTTGTCTATAAATTGGTGGTGACCAGGATAGTTTTCAAGCTTGGTACAACATAGTATATATGACTTTAAAAGATCTGAAGTGATGAGGTGATGCAAATATCTGCTATTGGAGTTGTGTGTTGCAAATCCAGAATTCAGATTAATCCTTTTCATATTACTTACTATTGTATGCAGGCAGTTCCCAGAGCAACTTCCTGGTGTTCCAGGTCTGATGCTGAAGCAAAAACTTTTATGTGTGCATCATGATGAGTGTGAGTGTGGACTGGCATTTGCAGTGTGTGTGGCATGAGTGTGAGGCATTCTGTGTGTATTGCATGAATGTATGATGTATTTGAGAGTGTGGTGTGAGAGTATGTGGTTTGTGGTGCTGGAAGATGCACGTAGGCTGAAAGTCAGGAATCATTATCTGAAAATGTCATCCAGTTTCATCCCAATTCACTAGGGAAATCTAGTGGTGGCACATTGCTAAACCCACAGAAATTGATAGTTTCAAAATAAACATGTCTTTTGCTTTCTAATCATTGTGCAAGGGACAAACCAGAACTATCTGAAAAGAGTAAAACTAGGTCTGAGATGCAGGGGAAGGACTTGGAGCCCAGGACAACAGGAAATTTGAGGAGCTGAAACTGAGCAAAATTTAAGTGGGAATCAGTCTACCCACCAAAACACAGAAGCTCAAAGGAACAAAGGACTCTGCATGGATATTCTGATATTTCTAAATATTCTCAACAGAGGACTCCTTGTTGCTTAGGTTTGGCATTTTTGCCAGGACCAGCCCTATTAAAAGGCTTTGGATGCTGGCCATTGACTGTTGAGGCAAGTGGTGCGTGCCACTTTTAGGAGAGTGCCCAGGCCTGTGCCCTAGCAAAACCTCTACGGGCCAACCCAGGTACAAGTAGCTGAGGAGAACAAATGTTTGAAAATATAGCTGCTCGGACGCTAGTCAGATGGGAAGTAAGCATACTCCTCAGGTTTTCTGTACTCTCCCTGTCTGCAACCATGCACCCGTCAATGAACTCTTAAAACTTTATTTCTACTCTGTACCACCAAATTAGAAGAAACCAGATTGGTAACTAAGCCACTCACAGAGCCTTAGGCCATATTTCTCTAATTGCTGGTCCTCTGGGATTAGTGAGAGTGCCCTAGGAGCAGTAGTGGTGGGAATAACCCCACACTGTCTGTGGATGGCCGTCATGGTGACTGCACCTCTAGAGCAGCCCAGAGGAGAATTTTAAATCCGAAACTAAACCCTGTAGTTCTATTCACCATGTTCTGGTGTATGTGTCCCTCTCTGCAAGAAGAAAGGGGAGTATAAAATGTGATTCTTCTACACAGAAAATTCAAAGGCTAATAAGATACAAGAGTGCCACCTGATAACAAAAATGGAATAGGTGATACTGAATATACTTAAATATTGAATACAAATATGAGAGTCTCATATTTGAAATCAAGAGATGGAAGAAATCTGTGTGAACATCCTTATGAATGGGGCTTGATTTGGTCAAAAAATAAGATTTTGCTAGACATAATGGCTGAAGGTGGGAAAGAGGGATTGCTTTGATGGTATGGGAAAATATGTGAATTTGTTTTTTTCCTTTTGGTTCTATAGTTATAGTGCCAGAAAGCCATGACATTTCTAAAGTCCTCAAAAAATAATGCTTGAGATCTAAAACAATAAATACAGACTCCAAGTCCAAAAATGAATTTTAAAAATTGGTATTATAAACATTTCATGGTATCTATAAAACAACAGGACCTCATTGAATCCGTAATACCTTAACTTATATAAATGTGGTGTGTGATGTGGGTGTTTTGTAGGATAAGTGTTGTAGCCTTCAAAGGAAAGAGTGCTCAGGACCCTGAAAGGTCTTAAGGCAGCTGTGTTTTCAAAAGACAGAAACAAAGTGTTACCTAAAGAACATTGCTGACCTAGACAATGGTTTTTTTTATTTGAAAAAAAAAAAAAAGAAAAAGAAATCACGTTTCCAAATTGGTCTCTCCAGAACTCTGAACTTCATAAAACCCTGAAGTAGGAGAACCACAGAAGTCTTATAAATATGGAGTGAGATAACTTAGTTCAAGTTTTGGAGTAAATCAGTCAAATTAAGCAGTGTTTGAGGATCATTCCCTATTAGTGAGAGAGAAAACACATACACAGTTGTTTAGCTGTGTATTTTTTGGCTAACTTATTGGCTAGCAAATGTATGAGCTAGACTTTTATTTGTTTTGATTGAAGGAAAGGTCAACAAACCAGAAATGTTTATCACTGATTCGTAATTGGTTCAACAGTGGGAACCCAAGGTATTTGGACTATAGCAGGCACTGTTAGCAATCTGTTGACAAGTTACCTGTTCCAAACACAGTAATTTGGGGTTTAGGCCTTATGACCTCAGTCTGTGAAATAATTTCAATCACTACACATATTTAAAGAAAAATCTTAGGAAAACAAGGTAATGTTTCAATAGTTTTCTTTTTACAGCCCCATGTATCAACTGATACAATGTAGATGCTTGTTACATCATGAATCATGATTTTCTAAAAACTTTTCTTCTCCCAAGTATCAGAGGCAGATATGACAGTTACCTAATTAATAACAGCAATTTTTCACCATGATCAAGATAATACATAGCTACATTGTACTTAGTTATCAAGTTCAAATCTTCCAGTCTTTTTCTAAGAAATTTGTAAAATCAAGTAAGGGATGCCAAATATACTTTGTTTAAGAAAGCCCAGTTAGTGGTTCAGACAGATGCTTTCTGAAATAATAGCCACTGAACTATTATCAGAACACTATGATACTAAGATCAAAAATCATACATTGTACTCAGTTATCACTACATAGACATAAATTTTATACATTCAGTTTATACTTATGGATTTATTTACATATGTAACAGTCTAAATTTTGCAAAATACAACATATCCCAACTGTCTTACTTGGACCTAGCAGCCTGAAAGCTGTTATTTTAGGAAATGTTTTGCTAGAAGATGAGGGTTACAAATAATGGTAAAATTCCTAAGTGATACATTAAGAATTTTGCTGAAGCCAACATCCAAATAGATAAAAGTATATGGTACCATATATATATATATATATATATATATATATATACATATATATATATATATATATGTGGTACAAAAGTACCATAATATACATATGCATTGTTCTTTAGTTTTAGTATGCTTTCATGAGTATTCAACAATTGAGCTTTCTATAATTTCTTTATATAACACCAGATTTTGGCAAATAAATAAACTGAGTCTGAGGGATGAAATGCACCCAGGGTCAAAAAGTTTGTTTCAGAGGAATAGCAGGTGTCTCATTTCCGAATTCTAGTTGCTCCCAATATGTCGTCACGTACCAGAGTTGTATGGGACACTGATTCTCCTTTATAGTATCATGTGTTACTGGAGGGGTGGGGGGGTGAATGAATTCAAATTCACTGAGAAGATTCTTTCTTAAGTATAATAGAGTGTTTTATTATAGCATCCCACAGAACCTTTAATATGCTGGCATACCTTGTGAGTTTCCAGCACATATTATTGTTCCAAACACATTTAACTAGAGATTCTGTTCTAGGTATTCAAAAGAACACATTTTAAGAAAAGTGCATTCCTCCATGAAATTACCAATCTTAGAAGAAAAGAGTCCCCTATCATTGGCCATTTTGTACCTTATATACTTGATACTATTGATGATGATATACAAGCATTCAAATCTTCCATTCTTTTTCTCAGAAATTTGTAAAATCCAGTAAGGGATGCTGAATGCAATTTGTTTAAGAAAGCCCAGTTAGTGGTTCAGACAGATGCTTTCTGAAATAATAGCCAGTGAGCTGTGACTGGAACACTATGAAATGCTTTGCACATAAAATGAATCCTTATGCATAAAATGTCACTATCTGTGGTGAGTGGTTTTCATCTGGTGGTTAGTTTGAAGGCTTGAGAATTAGAGTAGCTCATTATAGCTGAGACTTTCACTTCTAAATGAAGAAGCAAGAGCAAGAAAGTTGACATAAACTTAAGTGTGTTATGTGTTGCATTCTTGCTTTGCCCAGATTGGTTAAAAATAAATAAATAAAAGGCATAGTTCACTCTTATGGAGCTTGTACCATATGTAAAGAGCAGACTTTGCCAAAAAGACAATAGGGTTTCTCTTAAAAGGCAATGAACAATTTACAACATAGCACAAAAGAGTGTGTTGATGTTTCATTCTTCATAGAGCAGAGAATGAGATAAACAATAAGTTACTTTATTAATGTTGAGCTTTTTTTATTATGACAAAAATGCTTTTATGCTTAAGATTCTGTAAATGGGATATATTTTAAAACCAGAATCTCTGGGAAGGCAGAGACCATGAGATTTTCATGACATAAATAAAGGAGTAGGTTCAATTAACTCAGAAAAAAGACAGCAAATTCAATCGTATGAAATTTTGGATGACAAAAATTAACTTTTCAGCTACCAATTAAATACCAGAATAAACTTACATGTTTGTAAGTAAACAATTACACAAAGATTTTCAATATCTGTATGAAATAAATATACTCCAAAAATTTTATCTATATAAATTCAAGATTTTTTCCCTTATCTTTTGTGGCTTTTATCTTCTTTTTCTCTTTACATTTATGTATTTGGTTTTAAATTTCTGCTGTTTTGATGATTATCTCTCTGTGTTTTTCTGTCTGTCTCCATCTGTGTCTCGGTCTTTCTCTAGGTCTCTATCTCTGTCTCTGTCTTTCTCTCTCTCTCCCTCCTTCCTAAATTTTGGTGATGGTTAATCACCAGCCATGTTATATTAATAACATGAGAAACACACTAGAGACAGGAGAAGTAGATCAAAATAAAAATAAGAACAAATCACATATTATTATTATTATTAAAATTCTTAAAGAAAAAAGTTTATGGCTCTACAACTCTCTTGTGATAGATCACTCTGAGATCATACCTGACTCCTCATACTCCATGTGGTCACTGAAGGAAAGCTTTCGTTCTCATCATCATTAAAGAAATAAGGTGTTCTACTATACAGAGCCAAAATTTCATAGAATAGTGAAGCATCACAGAAACAGATTGATTGATTTAGGACAACCAATTCAGTATCCATGATGTTATGGTTAATTTCACATAAGACAATATTAAAAGTACATGCTTTTATGTTTTAAAAATTTAATATATGCATATAATTTTTGTATACAAAATTCTTTTTTTTTTGCTTGTGGTGATTATTTGCCACTTACAACCTTCATTTTTATGTTTTTACCCTTTCTGATAATACCTATAAAGTTATATAAAAATTATAAAAGAGAAAGATAATTAAAAAGGAAAATTAATAATAAACATCATTCCAAAGAATTCCTAGGTTGGGCAGAGAAGAATATTAACTACATTTTTTTCAATTCTGAATAAAAGTATTCCATAGGAAAAAAATATCAATCATATTTCATTACAGAAAATACTACAAAATATTCAAATTATTTATACTTATAATGATATTTGTTTTCTGTAAACCATATTCACCATTGACATGAGTTGGAGTGAAAAAATTGTCAATCATGTACATAGCACTAGAACATGAGTTTAAGTGAAAGAACTTAAAGTTCTAACAAATGAATTAATCAAGTAACTGCAGAATAATATCTTATGATATAGTTAATTGCACACTTTTTTCCTGCCTCCAAGATTGTGTGCTATAAGCAGAGTTTGCAATGCATCTTTTTTTCTAATAGAGCAGCAGCTGAGTAGTAGTAGATGAAGCAAGGAAGCAATGCTTCTGAGCAGAAAATAAACTTGGAGGAGCTGAGCTGGTACAGAGCTGGAGATCTCTGCTTCTTACTTGCAGTTCTAATAAAATACACTGTGCCATTAAATGCTTTTTTTTTACAAAGGAATAATTAGACAATAATTAAGCAACAAACTAACAAGTACTTTATTTAGATAGTGCATGTTTTATCAATAGCCAGGAGAGAAAGCATTTGTTTTATAGTGATATTAATTGTAGATTATTTGTTGTGACCAGATCAACAAAATGCTATTACTATAGACCATTCCCCTGGGATATAGGAATGACTTTGTTATGTAAAATGTCTCTGCAAAGCTTTATGCCTGAATCAGATTTTACTCTGACAGCACTTCATTCTACATAGCTAGCAGCACAAAGGCCTGATCTCTGACCTATATTGAAAACATGTAGGGAAAGAATACTTACTGATTTTTTCACTACTGTTAGAGGAAACAGGAAGGTGAGCTAGCTAAACTCAGACTCTGGAGACTCAAATTCCACTTTATAATTAACATAGGAAAACCCATTTACTATATTATACAGTAGTCCATTATTATCCATGGTTCCATGTTCCAGCTACTCATAGTCAATCACAGTCCAAAAATATGAAGTGGAATATGCTTGGAAAAGACAATTCACAAATTTTCAATTGCATGCTGGGAATCAAATCATCTGATCCTTCAGTGTATCCAAACTGTATATGTTACTCATCCATTAATCACTTAGTAGCTATCTCAGTCAGCCTGAAACCATACCACTGTGGCATCCAATCTCATTAGATCTTGGAAGCTAAGCAGAGTTGTCTCTATAACTTAGTACTTAGATGGGAGACCTCTTGGGAACACCAGGTGCTGTAGACTTGGGAGAAGGACCCAGCAACCCACTCCCCAAAACAATCAGCCATTGAAAACTCTATGAATGGCAGAGAAGCACTGACAATGGTGTTTTGCCTGTTTTATGTAGGGTTGCTATGAGTTGAACATCCACTCAATGGTACCTAACAATAAAAAGCTATTTCAGTTATGACATCATTAGCTACAGCATTGCAGTGCTTGCATTGCTATACTCTTATTTTACTTAATAATGCCTCCAGAGTACATGTGGAGTGATACTGACAATTTTATTACAGTATATTATAATAATGCAAGTTCTCAAATCTAATCTGTACCCTTTCAATAGTTTTGTTGTTAGGTACCGTTGAGTCCTCTCTGACTCATAGTGACCCTCCTAGAGTTTTCAATGGCTGATTGTTTCGAGATTGTTTTCAGGAGTGGACTACCACATCCTTCTCCCATTTTTGCAGTGCTGGGGATAGAACGCAGGTCCTTAGAGAGTGCAGAGCAGGCATCCTGCCACCTGAGCTGAACCCAACCATTTCAAGTTTTAGTGATCTGTAAAATCGGATGAGTATTAGAATCTCCTATGAATTGGATTCTCACAAGAGAGATCTTTCTCTAGCTCTCAACTATAAATTTAGTCTGTGTGAGAGTCTAATCTGCATCTGATTTTATAGCCTTCTAAAACTGAGAAAAGACATGGCAATTCACTCTGGAAGCTGTCCCAAAACAATCAACCATTGAAAAGCCTATGAGGGTCACTATGAGTGAGACCCGATAAGATTGCACCCAACAACAACAAAACTCTTGAAAGGGTATGGATTTGTTGTTGTTGTTGTTGTTAGAGTCAAGTCCCATTCATTTGAAAATATATAATAATTTTACTTTTTTTTCCCTGGATACTTGGGGGTTGAACCTAGGGCCTTGCATACTTTGCAAGTGTTCTATTACTGGGCTGTACCCCAGCCTATTTACTTTTTTATCTCATTTAAGTTACACAGGTTGCCTCTGGCCTCAAACTCATGATCCGCTTGCTTCCATCTCCAGAGTTGCTGGGATTAGAGGCATGAGCCACCATGCCAGGCTAATTGTTCTTTTTAAATATTAATTACTACCTCATTTGTACTGTGCCTAATTTATAAATAAGAAGTTGTCATAATTATATTAACTTAAGAATAGACACAGTATATACAGAGTTTGGTACTATCCTTGGCTTAAGGCATCCACTGGGGATCTTGGAACACATTTTCACAAATAAAACAGTGCTACTGTACTTTAATTTCTCCATCTATGTAATGTAGAAAATAATTTGTGACTTAAAAGACTTCCTAAACAGCAAAGTCATTGAATAAAAATGTTTCATTCCAAAGTATGTAGTGAGAGACGTGTGGGGAGATAACGTATTTATCTATGGAGCAAGGACATGAACGGAACCAAGGTAATGACTCACTTGCTCATCAGAGTTGATATTAAAAATAAGTAAGGAGAGGCACAGTTGTAGTTCAGATGGAGTCGATATTGGGAGGGCTGTATCAGTGGGTGTCATCAATGTCCCAGCCTTGGTACCTTTTGTCATTATAACTAACTCATGCTGGACATCCTTCTGAACCTCCCTTGAATAATCAGCCTCTCTATACAACCCTGTCATCATTTCTCCTTTGGTGGGGGAGTCATCTCCTTCAGTGTCTGCCAGAAAAGAGAGCTTATTACATTACCCTTATTAAATTTCCTTTTGTTCTTCAACTCTCATTGCCCATGTTGTCTCATTTCTATCAGCCTTATAACATTTAATTTCTCCTTTCCTCTGCTATTATTGAGTCTGATTTTCATATCAGTTGTGAGGCTACAAGATGTAGCTTCCATTCCAGTGAGAGATCTCCATGGGGGTTTTTAGAGGGACAACCAAACTTATTAATAACATTACTGATTAATCATTTTAAGCACAAGAAACAAGTCAAATGCACTTGTTTGAACTTTCCAAGCATCTTTGGCCTCTGATTTAAATAATTATTATTTTTTTTACTTTTTAATTTCTTTGGCCATATCTTCCTATATTTATTATCATCCATTGGGTCTGAGTCCCATAGTATATTGAATTATATTTTGGTTCTCCTTGGAGGCGTGAAATAGTTTTTCCTTGTCCTTTAGATAAAGTTCAACATCCTGAGTCTAGCTTTCATGGTTAATTTGCATCTGTTCAACAGAAGAGTAGAAATCTCTCCGGAGTTATCTGTTTTTTGCCAGGTTTACTAACAACTCCCTAACAATGCCCACTCACTAATTTAGTTAGGATGACTCTGTATGAGAGTTTATTTCTACCTTAGCATCTTTCCACGTGTTGCTTTGCTAAATTTTCATGATTCTGTTTTTCTCTCAAAACCCTACTATCTAAGGTACTGTTATGTTTCAATGTTTCCCATCTAGTAGAGATGTCCCCTTTGAATATATTAAACAATCTTCAGTATCTGATCACTTTTTTTTCTTACTACATTACCCAATCTGCCCATTATTATTATTTCCCTCATCTTACCCTGTAAGTTCTTTCTGGTCTGAAAAACATAATGGAATAATATTTTCTCCTTTCCTGTAGAGCACAGATGGCAGATAACAGGCACAAGGATGCTGGCATTTACTAGTATGCCAGGAAGAATGATCAGCAGAACTTATAAGTCATTTGCTTTTCAGATTCACACCTTTAACCACTAGTCTTAATATCCCACAATAACTGCATGTTTTTTGATTCTATTTTAGCACTTGCACACAATCAATGGGCTTATGTATATCTAGAGCAGCAGTCTTAACCTCACATCCAAGAAGATATAGGTTTTTGAGAATGAGTTTTAAATTTTTATTAACCCATTTAAATTGAATATAAAATTCTGTGTACATTTGATTTTGTCCCTTGTTCATTGCCCATTCCCATCCCTATGAATTCACAGCTTCAAACACATACTCTTGAAGGAGTCCATGACTTCCTATAAGTGTCAGAACCTCAATACTGAGACTATGAGGACACTGCCCAACCATTCATTGCTTAAATGGGTAAGAGGGGTCACAGGCAGAAAAATAAATTGAAAAGAACCATCTTTATTTCTTTCCAAATGTTCTTCTTATTTCTTAGTGTGTTTAAAAAGTTATGTCAGGATATACCCATCTAGATATCTTATAACAGGTTTCTACAGTGGTCTAGACAGAGCAATTCTTACTGACTGGCCCCCAGCCTACCTATGGAAATCTTTCTCCTAGTCAGACCACTGCCCAAAGCTTATCAACAAAGCTGTGCCCTGGGCTATGGATTGGTGGAGTGGAATGCCTAAAGCAAATCTAGAATTAAGGAGTTCCACAGAGAGTGGCCCTTGGGGAACTAAGGAAACAGGGCTCTGATATCCCCTCTGGCAACCACGCTGTGTCTCCAAAACCCTGCAGGGGGAGTGAGTAGTGAGGCTCAGTATGCATTAGTATCTTAAAGGAAGCTTGCCAACCAGGTCCACAGAAACTGTCTTCCCTTCTCATCGTAGGAAAAGAAAACCTCATTTCTGACTTTTCTTCCCCTGGAAGTATTCTGCTCCTATCCATCTGGGCCAGTGTAGCCCAGAACTGATTTTTCTCACACCTCTGATGTTATTGCTTTGCTTGACTTCCTTGTGGGTTAACACAGATTTTCTCAGAGTCTAAGGTGTAGGCGAAAGCAGATATATTATGCTAATATAGTTCTCTCTCTCTCTAGTCTTAGAGTGTTGAGTCTCCATTCCTAGGAAGGCTCTTCCTCAGGGCTTTCAAACACCCAAACTATTCCTATGAGGATCAATGAATGTGGAACACAGCCTTAGACTAGAAAACATGGAAGTAATGTCAAATTTTGTGAAAATGTGTCCTCTTAAACTTAGATCTGAAGTTTACTTGCCCTTATTCTTGCCTACTCCATATTCGGCCATCAGTTCTCAAAACTTAACCTGCTTCCAGGTCTGGTGGTTTAGGTCTCATCTGGGACCTGACTGAACTTCACACTTTGCCACTAGTGGGAATACAGGATAACACACTAGTAGAACATGTCATTCTGGGTCCCACGGTCAGTTTGGTCATGGTGCTTTTGTGGGATTGATAAGGAGAAAATGACTCCCCAGATCCTTATGTCTCAACATTCTAATTTCTCCTGTGATCCCATGATGTAATATGGAACCAAGATTCAGAGTCACTGTAGTCCAAATGTGAGAATGGTAAATTGTAAAGGTATCTGTGCAGTATGATTTAAAAAAATATGGTGAATGTTTAAATTTAAAGAATTACTACAGGAAAAAACACATTGCCATTAATTCCCATTATCATACTACCCTGGGCTTTGAACACACTTGTACTTTCTTTCTTGCCACTTTCTGATCAGTTCTGAAAACTCTCTCTTATGAGTATCTTTAGTTTTATCCTCCATAATGACAATGCTGTGCCTTATACATTGCTTCTGGTATGGCAGTTTCTGTCAAATAAAAACAGGATGGTGTGTCCTCTTCTACATTATTCACTGGATCTGGCACCATATGGTTTCTGGCTTTTCTCCAAAGTCAAAATGACCACAAAAAGTAGACATTTTGAATTGATTCAGGGCATTGAGGCAGCTATGACTGCACAATTAAAGGTTTTCACCCATACCTCTAAATTAAGAATTTTGTTAATTATGCCTCTTCTCTTTAGCTAACAATGAAGCAATGTTGGAGAAATTAACTATGACAAGTATTAGGAGAGCCGTATTTTATCTGCCTCCAGCCATACCACTATGGCATCTGATCTTGTCAGATCTTGGAAGCTTAGCAGAATCAGGCCTGGTTAGTACTTGGATGGGAGATGCCTGGGAATGCCAGGTTCTGTAGGATTGGGAGAAGGACCTGGCAACTGACTCCCAAAAAACAATCAGCCGTTGAAAACCCTAGGAATAGCAGAGAAACCTGACAATAGTGTTTCACCTGTTGTATATAGGGTCGCTATGAGTTGGACACCAACTCAATGGCATCTAACAACAACAATAATCCTATCTAGATGAGCAAAACTAATAAAAAATAAAAACTAGATGGTAGTTGATAACTTCTCATCCAAACTAGCTGCTGAACAAAAATATCTTGAGAAAAACAAATGCTTGCTGAAGAACTACGAGGTACTCTTCAGTATTGGTTCCGTAATTAGGTGGGTTCAGTGAGGGAATAGCTGTGCTAAACATAGGCTGTAATACCTGCGTGTGGTTGTAAGCATTCTAAACGAGAAAAGGAGTTAAGCCATTGTCTGAGCCTATATGGGAACCTGCTGTAGCTTCTCCTTTTTTTCATCATCTACCAACAGTGATTCATTTTTACATTTAAAAGCCAGTTTGCTAGCAGTTAATAACAAGCTCATCCTGATATGAAACTATAAAGTCAGAAATTTGCTTTTCTCGCCTGTTTTCCATTTCTACAATTCCATTTGTGTCTGTCTTGTTGTGGTTTCTCTAGCCTATGAATAAGTTATGAAACATGTCTCAAGATTTTAACGTGTCCAACATTTTAGTAAGTACTATATTACGGCGAATAAAAAGTAATAATAGGACCCTGTACATCATCACAGGAAACGAAGAACTGTATGCTATTTAACAATATTCCTGGTGCCTCTGTGAAGCTGAGATGAACTGAGGGAGTGTGCTACCTGGAGGGAGGAAACTGGAGAGATACAGGAAAGTGAAGGGAACAGCACAGAGGTAGAGGGTACCTGGACCTGGACATAACAGGAGGAGTGTTGCCCATGGCAGTGGTGTTAGTAATGCTGAAGGGGAAACTGGGAGATACAGTGTATCACATCAAGAACAAAGGGTGAAGCAAGGTGATGCTCAAAAGGAGAGAATGAGAAATGAGGGCGGAGGCTGAAATGATCAAAAGAAAGATGGAATGCTCTACAAAAAAAAATGGGTCAAGACCAACAGTTCAGAACTAAGGCTATGAACAGCAAGGGAGCATCTGAGTTCTTCTTTTATGTGATGCCCAGTGTGTGGCCCTGGTGTGAGATGGAAGCTCACAGAAACAATCGAGGGCTAAGCAGAATTTTACTCTGTGCTTATTATATGGCACATAATCATTATGAATATTAAAGCATATTGTTGTACTTTTTCTAAATAATTTACCAGTAGATTTATACATGTGTCCCAAGTGGGATAAATATTTTGATGATAATTGAACAATTCAAGGACCTTGTTTTATCTGTGTGTTTTGTCTGTAGTAATTCTCTCATTAAAGTTTACCTGCTAATCAAAAATCCTATTCCTGGGACTTGTCCCAAATTGCCTCAGACTTCTCTGCCCTTCAGGGTTATTATCTCATTCTGTATTTTACTCCTCATACCAAGGCCCATATGCTCCAGCCTTTATAATTCAAGTTGTTAATTGATTGATGTCTTTGAATCACAAGCCTTAGGTTTTTCCCACTCTTTAACTTGTGTTCCCTGAATAGTTCTGCATTGAAAGCATGGCAAACAAACTCCTTGTAAAGGGGCATGACAGTTCTAGGAAGTCTGAGAATGCCTGTTAGACATGTCCCAGTTAATAAGGTGCTTTCTGCAAAATGCCAAATCCCATCTGAGGTCTTTTACATATTATTGCCAAATCTCCACCCATGATTTTGAAATTCTGTGTTAGATAAAAACATTCTCTTCCATCAATCTGTGCAAGTAGGGAATGAATAATTACATCAGAAATATTTTCAACATTTAAAAATCTAATAAGAAGAAGGGTTTTATTAAGGATACTCCAAATCATAAAGAACTACAAGTAATTCTGCTTACAGGTAGGACTGCCAGTTTTGCTCAACCATATAGCATATTACCAACACACCACCACTGTCTCCAGTGCACTAAATTGAATTTGCCTTGTAAAATTAAAATTTCAACATGTCTCTTCAGTAGAAAAGAAATATGAGTGTATGAAAAGCTAAATAATAATATGAGGAAGCAGGATGGGCAATGTAATAGTGCCTGATTAATTAACCAGGAGTCCCTATAAGTAATAAGTCCTGTAGTTCAGAAGAGAGATTAATCAGGACATGAGTGAATTGGAAAGGTTCAATGGAATGGATAGTGCATGGAAAGTTCTTGAAAAATGGTGAGATTGTTAAAGCCGGAGAGGCAGAAAGTATCTTGGGAAGGAAGAATAAGAGATATTGAGGGAGGAAAAACATGTTTCTCAGTGAAGATAAACAACAGACTTGTCTATAAAAAAGACTTTTAGAGATGTAGTATCAAATATCTTCTCTTCCTTCATAGGTTAATTTGACAGGATATCTGTAGAAATTTTGAGGGCTGCTCTTTATAGGCGAATAGTACTACCTAGATATTAGATGATTCTAAGTAGGACCATCCTCAACAAGCTAGCATGGCAAGCAAGTCCCTTAGTTTCTTCTAGCATTTCTTTACTCCTTTGCTTTCCCTCCCTCAAAATTTACTCCAATATCCTCCCTTTCCAAGGAATTATTCTATTTCTATAATCTTAAGGATTATTTACTTTATTTGAAGATTAATTTAACACTGGCTTTAAATTATAGGATTAAAATGTTTAATTGTTCAAAAAGATGCATAGCTTCTTTGTAGAAATCCTGATGTAATAACTAAATAAATAAATAAAATACTAAATAAAAAACATATTACATAAGAAATACGTTGCAAGAAGCCAACTATATGATACTACATGATATAAATAATATGATAAAAACAGTATATTCTTTCATTCAGCTAATAACCCAAAGTAAAGGGTTGATATTCCAAAGTGAGGACATACAATGAATCCACTAAACAACAAGATGTTCAGAATCATATGTCACAATCTTATTGATTCAGTCATAAAATAGTTTAACAATGACATGATCAGTAGAATGGAGAATGTAATTTGTTTACTCAGTGATATGAGTAGGTCTGTGGTTTTTCAAAGACAAACAAAAACAAGATTCTGTTGCTGGAAATCCTACCAAATATGGAGCCAATGCTCAACTAATGAAAGTCCAAATATACCAAATATTTGCTACAAATGACATAATTTCATTCTTCTTTATTTCTGATTAATATTCCATTATGTAGATACCCCACAATTTTTCAATCCACTCCTCTATTGATGGACATCTTGGTTGATTCCATACCCTTGCAATTGTGAAAAGTGATGCATTAAATATGGAAGTGCAGGTATCCCTGTGGTATGATGACTTATCTCCTTTTGTGTATATTTTCAGGGGTGGTATAGCTGGGTCATATGGCAGTGCTATTCATTCTATTCTTAATTTTCTAAGATACTTTCATATTTATTTCCAAAATGGTTGAACTAATTTTTCTTCACATCCTCACCAGCATTTGTTATTATTTATTTACTTAATCTTGGTCATTCTTATTGGAGTGAAATGGAATCTCAGTATTGTTTTGATTAGCATTTCTTTAATTGCTATGGATGTTGAGCATTTTTTTCATGTGTTTATTGGCCATACATACTTCTTTATTTGAGAACTATCTCTTCAGTTCCATTGTCCACCTACTTACTGAATTATTTGTTGTCTTGGTGTTTGATTTCTTAAATTCTTTGTATTTTCTAGAAATTAGTCCTTAGGCATATTTGTAGGATGCAAAGATTTTCTCCCATTCTGTGGGCTCTCTCTTAATTCTGTTGGTTCCTTTACTGTACAGAAGCTTTTTAGTTACATATAAAGTTGACTCTCATACAGATTTGGAGATATGGGTCTATTTTTAGTTGGATGTCCAATTTTCCCAGCACCATTTGCTGAAGAAGCTATCTTTTCTCCATTGAATGTTCTTAGCCCCTTTGTCAAAAATCAGGTGTCTCAAGCTGCATGGGTGTATCTCTGGGTCTTCAATTCTATTCCATTTATCTTTAAGCCTACTTTTTGCCAGTACCAAGCTGCTTTTGCCACTTTGGCTCTGATGTACAGTTTGAAATCAGGTGTTGTAATACCTCCTGCACTATTTTAAGTAATATCTTAAAATCACTTTATGGACAATTTTTGCAAACCAATGTAGTCAAGACCACAAAAACTCAGATCCTGTAGGATGAAGATTTGACTCATCCCACCACATAAAGAATTCTCATCAGTTAAGTTCCACAGCAGGGCTAAATGTAATGGCTAATAGGAAATTAAAGTTATGATTACCATTTTTTATCTTATTATCAGTTAAAGAAGCACAGAGTAGTAGTTTTAACTATTTTATGTTTATCAATCACTTCTTTTTAACTTTTCCATTCACTGATTATTTTCCTGCTATGTTACATGAAGCATGCTGGTTGTAGTTAATATTACTAATCAGGACCAATTAGGAGTAGTCCTAAATAGGACAATGAGATGAGGTACAGTGGCACTCATAATTTTCTTCCTTCCATGTGTTGGAAATTAGAGTTTTATCATCTCTGGTAAGGACAAGAACAAATGCTGAAAGACAAAAGGAATACACTGTGTTGGCTATTGGTCTTTTCTTAGCCTCCATCTGTTGTCTACCTTGCTTAGACTTCTCCTATGTCCTAAGATACTGGTTCTAGGGACTGTAATATACCACTGTGTTACCAGCTGGTTTATTTTTAAATAAACAGGAAGTAAAAATAGAAAATCAAAAGGCAAGAAGGGAGAGAGGTAGCTTCCATGATTTTTTCTGCTTCAGGTCCTTATCCCTTGCAGATCCATATCTCGTGCAGTGGCTATCTCCATTCATGATTGACCTTCTTTCTGTGGAGCCCATTATCTATTGTTCTAGTTCTCAATGGGTTCCAGAAACATTATTTCTTCCCCCTACTTCTTTAGGTGGAGAGGCAGATTCAGCTTCCAACAATTAGTCCTTGGATGCTTTAACATGTCTTATTTTGGCTCAGTTGGTAGAGTTCTGCTCTACATTCTCTGAGGACTCAGGTTGATCCCCAGCACCACAAAAATGGGAGAAGGATGTGGCAATACACTCCTGAAGCAATCCTAGAAACAATCATCCATAGAAAACCCAGACGGCTGCTATGAGTCAGGTCCAACTTGATGGCATCTAACAATAAACAACAAAAATACTTCTATAAGCACCACTTTTATTCAAATTTCTTTTTTAATTTGAGTCCTATTTCTGGTCAAAATTCCTCCTATCCTTTATCCTGGCATAATACTTTGTATACACATTTTACCCTTATTCTATATAATGCAGAACAATAAACTCATTTATGTGTCTGTTTAAGTGTAAAGACTTTATCTTATTTGACTTAGAATATTTTTGAAGAGTTGAAGTTTTTAAAGTTTTTTCTTCTCCCCCAACCATGGAGGTAAATACTGAATCTAGTAACTTGGGTAAACATCTTTAGTTTTTAATTGAAAGTTTCTGAAACTTGAATTATCTCTGTAATTACATTCACATCCTCAAAATATTTTCTGGGAAGACAAAGTTATTTTCTTATACAATATACTATTCCCTGGGAATAGTTTATCTGGCAGCTGGCTGATATTAGAATTACTATTTTAAATTCTTATTCTTGACCCTTCATTTTATCATCTTCCTGTCAAAATCCAGCTCAGACAAAAGTACATCACAAGTATGAGATACAATTTGCTAATTCAAGTATTTTGATCAATTAAGCAGTAATTCAGTGGATTATTTGTGTCAATTTCATTCTTAAGATTTCTTGATGGTAAATGGTAAAAAGAGGAAGAAGGGTTTCTACCCAAGAGGCACTAACAATCACATTGAACAAGGCCAACACAAATGAAACAATTAGTTAATAGTACAAGGTGGTATAAGAAAGCATTGTTAATGGGGTGATACAGACTTTAAGAGCTTTGGGAGCTCAGAAAAGAGGAAATCAATAAAGCATAGTGTATTCCAGGAAGACATTAGCTTCAGGGAACATGCAGTTTATATTTTGGAGTGGAAAGTTTTAAGGCTTTGTTTATCCTGAGGCTTTGGCAGTATCTCTCTAAATACATGCCACTCACAGGATGAAATAGGCAACAACACACAATCCTGTCTATTAGCCAACTCTTTCCCATAACATGCAGGGTTCACACTGTCAAAATTTCGTGCATTTCATACCTGGAATCCATTCAAGTCAATATGCCTCAATTTCCAGAAATATACTACTTGTTACATAAGAGAATAGTACTCAGAATTATAAATGCAGTATATTTTTTCTGCATTTGTAGCTTTCAAGAACACTCATTTTATACATACTTAAATAGTTATGATCATGATAATTTACACAGATCAATTCAGATTGGAATTAAATACCAAGTGCTATAAAATTTTGGTTAAAATAGATATACTAAATGTCATGGGCTGGGGTTTAGCTCAGTTGGGAGAGCACTGTTCCATACTTTCTAAGGACTGGGGTTAGATCCCCAGCACTACAAAAATGGGAGAAGAACGTGGCAACTGATTCCTGAATACAATCCTGAAACAGCCACTGAACACCCTATGAGGGTCGCTATGAGTCAGAGCCAACTCAATGGCACCTAACAAAAACAACAACAAAATGTCATGGTCTAAATGTTTGTCCTCCCAGGCCCCAAATTCATATGGTGAAATCTAACCCCCAAGAAGAAGGTGGGGACTATGGGAGGTGATTAAGTCATAAAGGCTTAAGTGCCCTTGTAAAAGAGGTCTGAAGGAGCTTGTTTGTCTCTTCTACCATGTGAGGACATGGCAAGAAGATGCTATCTATAAAGCAGAGAGCCCTTACCAGATACCGAAGCTGTTGGCACCTTGATATTGAATTTTCCAGCTTCCAAAACTGTAATGAATAAAGTTCTATTGCCTATAAATTATCCAGTGTAAGAAATTTTGTTTTAATGGTCCAAACAACTAAGTCTGAATTTCTGAACAATAAAGTGCTGAATTGAAACTTTCCTTTTGTCTCTTTCAGTTTTCATTGGAAAACATTGACCCTTCTTAAAAATAATTTCATATATCTAAATGTGTATCACCTAACATCAATTGAGTAACTATTCTAAACACTGCGAAGCTCTGCTCCTGCTTCAGTTAGGAAAATTAGATGACAATTTCTCTGTATTATTCAAAAACATCACTCTTTGGTGATGGAGTAATTATTGCATTAATTCTGTGTTTCAATATCCATTGTTTGTCATTGTCAATTTCAAATTATTCATAGAACTGAACAGGTAATATCTGAAGCAAAATACCTGAAAGATGTCTTAGGCATGGGGAGGTCTAGATGACCATGGAGTATGCAACAGATGAAGCAGGATCTATGAATAGTGCACCCACTACATACAAAGGGATGACAAAGGGGATTATGTTGGAAGCTGACACCCTCCTGTCCCTGAAATGCAATCAGTGGGATGGCTCACTCACGTAGTGAGAAGAGGACGTTGCAACAGCAGGCACTGTTGGTGTCAGGCAGCCAGGACATGTTTGTGATCTCAGGCATGTAAGATATTTCTTTACAAAAATCTACTACAGCTAATAAACTAAAAGAGTAATGACCAAAACCTACAGCCAGAGAGCGTATATAGCAAAACAAAACTTATGTCCCTGGTTGCATTTATTTCTTTGTGACTTGTTCCTTTTCATCCTAAAATTAAACTATTAATTCTCCAGTGCCAGGAGTATGATTGTTGTTGAGGTAAAGTTGCTGGTAAGTTCTGCAGTGAAGAGAGAGGAAACCTTCTGAGCTTTCCTACAGCACTATCTGCTGTCCTATTGAACATAAGGAGTGCCTTCCCTAGATGGAGAACAAAGGAGATTGCTTCTGAAAACACATACTCCTCCACAAAGAAAATAACACTTGACTAAGTCCCATTTAACCCATAATGTTACCTTGACTCACAGAACCTGCAAAGATAGAATGAAGTTCCCTAAACCAGATTTTCCCTTGCTTGCTTCAATTGTTTTAAATAGTTCTACATCTGAGAAAAAAAATACAATTATGTCTTGAAAGAATTTGGGGGTGGAGAAGTATATTCTGAAATGTAAAAATATAGGCTTCCTTTGGAGATTGTCATAAGATATATTAAAATTGCAGCTATGAAGAAAAAGATAACTGCTATAACTGATTGGCTGTACTCTGATTTCAGAGAGAGTATATTCTACCAGATTAATCATGCGTTTTTAATATATCACACATAGATATATATAGATATATAGATATATAGATGTATTTTTGTATGTATATATAGTATAATTTATGGGAGAAGGACCTGGCAATCCACTCCCAAGGCAATCCCGAAATAGTCAGCCATTGAAAATCCTATGAGGGTCGCTGTGAGTCGGATACCAACTCAACAGCACCTCACAACAAACAACAACAACACATAGTATAATTTAGTTACATGTGAAATTATATATATAATAGTACATATGACAGAGATGTACGTAAAACTTAAGCAAAAAAAATAAAATATCAAGGACATAAATATTAATAGAGATAATTCAGTATAGCATCTCTCATTTTGAAGATGAGTACAAGAAAGTTAAAAAAATATGATTACTGAAACTCATCAAGTCTCTGGACATCCAGTCATACATGCTTTGTCTAATATCCACATTGTTCTTTGTTTTTCTGATCACAGTGACACACCATTTCTTTTTCTCAACTTCTCTAGAACTTCATGGAATTTTTATGTGGAACCACATCATTGGACAGATTTTCTGGGACCTAATAAATATAGCCACTTGTCTTCTCTTTATTTTCCCACAATTTCTTCAGCCCCTCTCACTGCCTCATAGTTATCAATGATTGCAGTCAGCACTTGTCTGGTAGTGATACTTAAGAAATGGACAGTGGATATCTGAGAATTTCTCCATTCTCCTTTTAAGTCAGCTCACTGGAGGACATGCAGCTCTCTCAGTAAAGCTGCCACTATTTAGATCTTCTAGTAATTTTTATTGTTGCATTGCCTTAACAGTTTCCTCTGAATTCATTCCAGGTAAATTTGTCTGAATTCATTCCAGGTAAATAAACACAACTGTTTCTTATACTTCCCCTCCTCCTTGCTTTTTTTTTTTTTCTTTCTTTCTTTTTTTTTTTTTTTTTTTTTTTTTTTTTTTTTTTTTTTTTTTTCTTCTCTTTATTGTTTTGTTTTGGACAGAGTCAAGATTACAGGCATCTACCAATTATTTTTAAATACTGTTGCTTTATAATTACATATCAATTTTGATCAAATTTCTTGTTATATGATACCTCAGTCTACCAATTTTTATTACTTTGAATTTATTTATTCCTTAAATCCTTGAATCTCTTCTTTTTATTTTTTGGACTGGGGAATCGGACCCAGGGCTTTACATATGCTTTTGTACTCTACCACTGAGCTGCACCCCTAGACTATTTCTTATTTTTTATTTTGAGTCAGAGTTTCATTAAGTTATGCAAACTGCCTCTGGCCTCAAACTCTTGATCCTCTTGTCTCTGCCTCCTGAGACACTGAGATTGTGTGCCACTGTGCCTGGCTGAATTATCTCCTTCATAAAATACCAAATCTCAGTGTCATGAAACTATTTCTCATTATGACTGTGAACAGATTAGTGACCTTTATTTTCAAAAATACTTTACACTGTTTCTAAATACAACTGAGATTATTTTACCTACTAATTATGTATTAAAAGATGTTGATTTGCATGAAGATATCAAGCCAAATTTTCAATAATGTTTTGAATGGTGGACAACTTAATTAGATTATTATAGAAAAGTGATGTAGTTGCTTTGCTTTTTGCCCTAAGTTATTTTTGCTGATTTCTCTTGCTAAGGAATCACATGCAGGATGAGCCACCAGTGAAACTGGAAGCCTGTTTTCATTTTGATTCAGCTGATCTAAATATATCCTTAGTGGACATTCAATGTTGCAGTTCTTTCCTGTATTTCCATGCTGAAATACCAGGGCATCTGTTGCTGTATTTCTTAAAAGTAGGCTACCTAAGAAGGACCTTCTGAATATGATACACTGGATGGGAACACTTATTAAGTTATTTTTAAAATACATATAGGAACTCGTGACATTGGAAGAGTGAGGTATTTACTCCTGAGCCAGGAATTCAAAAGGAACTTCTGAAGAAAGTAGATAAATGTAATTAGGAATTAGCGATTCAAAGTGAAAGAGGACAAGATAATTAGAAGGGAAATGTGGAGAAAACATCTAAATAGAAATCCTAGCCCAGCAAAGGGTCTTGGGGTCATCTCTGAGCAATGCAAGAATTCAAGGCTGGGGAAATAACTCAGTTATTCTCATAAACCCAGGTTGGCCAGGAGGCCCATTCGCATCGGTGCTCATTAGAAAGCCATTCCTACCCAGCAGTCCTGTCATGACACAAGTCACCTCTACCCTCGTTACTGGGTGATAACCACCCCCAAGGAGGGAGGAGAGTTGAATTAAGAGAATGTCTCCAAAAGCTATCATGTTATTTTGTCCATTTGTCTGTCTTGCTTTTTGCCTCCTATTTATCCATGTGGGAGACCTCAGTCAGAGGCTCAGCTGCTGTGGTGTGCTGTCCACAAACATACAATGCGTCCAGCTGCCTGATGGGGGATCTGCTAATTGGAGAAGTCTGCTCTGGTCCCCTGTCACTAGTTGGCAGACAGAGCAGTCTGGGCTGAAGCTGATTTCTAGAGTCAGGCATTCATTTATCTCAGTGATAACAGGGTATCTATATAGAGAGGTAGCAAAGAAAGCAGAGGGCATCCATAGGGGAAGTGGGGACAGCACTAATGCCTCAGCATCAAGGACAGGCTTCGAGTAGGGGCTTGGCACTCTATTTTGCTCTCTAAAGTTTAATTAGTCACTAATTATGAACAACTCTCTTTTATTATGGATGCATTTGGCCAATGTTGTAATTAAAAAAAAAAAAAAAAGTTCTCAACTCAACCAAGTTCCAAATGCTAACGTATCAATGTCAGAAACTGCAGTCAAGCACAACCTGTCCCCAAATCCCAGCCCCTTGAAATACGATGGCTCATTAATAACTTAAAAAGGATGATGACACTGATACTATTTATAGGCCCCTGCCAAGCAGGTCTGCCAGCGTTAAAGAAATTAACATGGAGAGATTGTCAACTGGAAAACATCAGTGTTTATCAACAGATCAATCAAACTTCAACAACTGTAAACTGTGCTTTTAGCTAAGTGAAACATATTGACAATGACAACCACTTGCCCACCTTACTGGCGAGCCCTACATCCCCATTTTGGCCTCAAGCCAGACAGCCAGGCTCCTTGACACTGGCCATGATCCCACTGCTGACTTTTAGAGAAGGATGGATTTACCTCTGTCCCACATACAAGGACAACCTTTAATGACCAGGGGTGGTGGGGAGGGGTCTCAGTTGTGCTTTAATTAGCTTTGACTGGCAGTTTGCAAAGTCTCAAGTGGACTAAAATAAACATCAAGGTTAGTGGCTACAGGAACTAAGTTCTAGTTTCTTTATAAAAGGAGGACTGTATGATTTAAGGAGTCCCCCCCCCCCATCCTTTTAAAGCAGTGTTTGACTCTCATTGTTGTATATTTAGAGATGGTTCTATTTTCATTTCTGGGCTACATCAGTGATGATGACATGCCTTCGGAACCTGAACAAAGCTGGAGAGCTCTGATAGGCTGCTGGTGATGTCATCCCTATGCCTGTAATGCCCAGGAAAAGCACCAGGGACTGACTGTTTTCCTGACTTTTCTTTCCTTTCTTTCTCTTTCTTCCTTTCTCCCGCTCCTCGTCACCCCTCCACCCCTTATTTTTTTTTCAAATATAAAAATCCCACTTTTACACTAACAGTGCATTTGGAGTTTCATATCCTAGCAACGTTATCACTAAAGGTAGCTGGTAACCGCTCCATACAGACCAACCCTGCTTTGGCTTGATACACAGTCTCGGTTCTCATGGAGAGGATTTTTTGTGCTGCATCACACTGAATATTGCTGCCCTGTAATTTCTTGTTATTATAGCAAACCCCTTTGTGCTTTCTTTCTGTAATCCAAATGATCGTCACCTGTCAAATTCAACTGCTTACACAAATCCTAACCAGAAATCATAGCAATAGTCGGGAACATGAACACCAAAAGAGAGAGAAAATATGGCAAGGGCACCTGGCTTCAGAACTACCATAGCCCTCACTCATCCCCCAGAATCCTTCCTACATAGCTGTCACACAGCCTCACCAATGGCCACCTTTCCTTCTTTTTGTGCACTCATTCCCAATACTGCAGAAATGTCAAGATGATGTTTTTGCTGGAGTTGGAGGGGGACAACTGAGGGCACCAGGAGCAGGACAAAAGAAGCATTCTGTGTCCCTACTTAGATGAGTTTTTTTTTTATTCAGTATGGAACAAATTCTATATCTGTAATTATAAAATAAAACAAAACACCAATCCAGCAGTCTTAGTTTTTACATTCTAGGTGAAACTCTAAGTCTCAAGTTTCTCACCTATGAAGTGGGACAGTAAAATGCATCTCACTAAGATCTCTGAGCATTAAATTCAACCCTGTATATAGAGTACGTAATAGATGATATCAACCAAACTACAATCTGCTCTTGCCAATTAAATACCATGCTTTGTGATACAAGTAGATAAACATCACTGGGAAAGGTAAGTTGGAGACAAAGAGGAACAAAGGAAAGTTTAGAACTACTAGGCAGTCTCTAAGGCAGACCAAGGACAGCTAGTACATTCTCTAGTCCAGAATCATTTCCCTTCCTTCTGTCACTACAATTGGTTTTCACTCAGGTGTAAAAACTGCAATGTTAGAATTAGACAGGAGATGGAGGGTTACAAAAATTAAGTTTAAAAACCAAAATCTTAAATTTAAAATGAAAGAACCAGAATAAATGTGTCTCTGCTTGATGTGAAAGAGTTTAGAGTGTTTGAAACAAAATCCTCCCTCTAAGATTTCTGTGTAGGAAAAGTTAACAGGACAAGGCCATTCCAATAAGGAAAATCATAGTTGTAAAGGGATATTTGCAAAACACTGTACTGAAATGTGAATAAAATTTTTCTATACAATAAATATAAGCCATGAATGTTGCCATCAAGACTTAGAATCCACTTTTAATATCTAAATCTAGATTGGTAGAAAATAAATAAAAATAATATTTCAAAACATAAATTGAGCTCAAAATAATAGGAGGAGACATGTCAAAGAGCAAAGTATGATTAATGTCAACTACAATGTACATATAATCATTTCATAGGAATTCAAAAGATTTTATGTCTCAGTGATATAGTCAGGAAAAGTTCAATGAAAGGTGTGAGCTGCCCTCTGGGTCATAGAGGATGGTTTTAAGATGATTAAAGAATAAGTAGATGGTAAAACAATGAGGAGGAAGGCAGGAAGAGAGCAGAGGAAAGAGACAACCATTTTCGGGAAGGAAGTGGGAGAATACAATTTGTGTAAATGTGTAGTAGGAAAAAGTTGAAAAGCCCTGAGGGTTTCCATCAGGGACAGCTGGCTCTAGAATGTAAAGCTGTTCATTAGGCAGGTAAATACTGCAAAAGACATTTGCTCTTTACCTCTCTTTTATTCATGTATCTGAAATACTACAAAGGAGCAGCACACACATTTGTCCCATGCTTTCTACTTTTGATAACTTTGAATCTGTAGGTTATATGCAACTCCTTCCAGAAAACCAAGTCGATCAGATTAGGGTAAAACTTATCAATTAATCATAGTTTGAATTCATGGCTGTTCAATGTCCTTGATAACTACAAAATATTGTTCTGTGTGTATATAATTTCTTCAGGATGAATAATATCATCCTTATATCTGTTTATTTTATGGTCTTGAATTGTTCTGATGTGAAAAAAGTTGATTTGATTTATTAACTATTTAATGTGCATATAATACTGAAATGATGAATGATTTTTTTTCTTTTAGTTGACTCGGTCAACATCATAATTTATTTGAAACTGTACTCTTTTTCTTTATTTATGAAGTTTAGTTTTATGCAGTATGCTGTACCTAATGTAAGTTCATCTTTCCAATAGAGCCACATGGAAAAACCAAGTTAGTTTGCCTTAAAAAACTATTGATAACCACAGTGGCATCATACAACACCCATCCCCATCTTGGTCTTCCTGCCTTGTTTAACTTTGGAAATTTCTTAATTCATTCTGAAATTTTCACCGTGTGGACCAAGACTAGAATGTGTCTTTGGTTTCTTGTCATTTTATTTTTAATCCAGATCCTATAATTTCTATTCATCCAACAAAACCAAAGAGATACGTAGAAAGCTTTTGGTTGTATTAGTTCCTGAGACACCTACTTGGAGGCAGATAATCCAAGTCCTAGAAGAACAACTGATGACTACCAAAATATGTGCTAATTCAAATGAATTCTATTTGAATTGATTGTCATATTACACAGTGATTTTGAATCAATAACTCTGTTTCAAAATTAACGTGGTTTAATATTTTCAGTAACATCTTAAATGTTTTCAAGAAAAAAGTTTCATGTTCATCATTAGGGGAAAAATGGTTATGATTTTAGGCACAATTAATATCTTCAAGCAATCTGTTTTCTGTCTAGCACACGCAGTTTATCCCTGCCCTAATAAAGAGGGGCCTGGAGCCGTATCACTGTGGTGTAGGATCCCATAAGGTCTGTGAAGCTAAGCAGGGTTGGACTTGGTTAGTACTTGGATGGGAGACAGCCTGGGAACATCAGATGCTATAGATTTGGAAGAAGGACCCAGCAACCCACTCCCCAAAACAATCAGCCATTGAAAGCTCTATGAATAGCAGAGAAGCACTGACAATAGTGTTTCACCTGTTGTACATAGAGTTGCTATGAGTTAGACACCAACTCAATGGCATCTACAACAACAACAACAACAACAAAGAGGGAATGGTTTGTACTTTGAACTACCTCAAAACCACAAAATTATTATTTTATTAAGCTTTGTGTATGGCTGGACAAAAGACATTTCTATTTCTTAAGAAAATTTATCCTCTTTAAGTCTGTCTTTTAATGTAGTCATTTCACTAGCCATAAAACTTTAATTTCATCTTTTAAAAAATTCTTCCTTCAATATATATTTATTGAGGAACTAATATGTGGCAGGTGCTGCTAGAAGCTAAGTAGACTTGGTAAATAAAAGAGACATGTTCTCTGTTCTTCTGGATTGTGTTGAGAGAGAAAAACATGGTACAGTGATAAAGGACAGGGAGATAACTTGTGATGTATGGTGTTTCGGGGAAGTCTCTGGGAAGAACAGACATTTCAACTTGTACAATATGGCTGAAAAGAAATCATTCTTGGAAGAATAAAGGGAATAGCATTCCAGAAACTCTGAATTAGAAAAGAACTTAAGCAGGGTGCTCTGATGCACATCTT
The DNA here is from genome assembly GCA_007922755.1 of Pedetes capensis. NCBI lineage: Eukaryota > Metazoa > Chordata > Mammalia > Rodentia > Pedetidae > Pedetes > Pedetes capensis. The sequence goes on from VMDO01008415.1 coordinate 83,889, forward strand.
TAATCCCAGTGTCTTAGGAGGCTGAGACAGGAGGACGGCAGGTTCATGAATAGAGATCACCTGCATGAATTCGCAAGACCCTGTCTCAAAATAAAAACTAAAAATGAGGTTAGGGTGAGGCTCAGTGGTAGAGCACTTGTCTAGCATGCTTGAGTGTCTGGGTTCAAGGCCTCAGTATTAGACAAAGAAGAGAAGAGAAAGAAGAAGAAGGAGGAGGAGGAGGAGAAGGCGAAGGCGAGAAGAAGGAGGAAGAGGAGGAGGAAGTGGAAGAGGAGGAGGGGGAGGAGAAGGAGGAGAGAAGAAGAAGAAGAA
>VMDO01008416.1:0-49191 GCA_007922755.1 Pedetes capensis
TGGAGACGTCTATTGAATATACCATGGACTGCCAAAAGAACCAACAGATTTGTCCTAGAAGAGGTACAACCAGAGTGCTCCTTGGAAGCAAAAATGGCCAAACTGCGTCTTACATATTTCGGACATGTAGTCAGGAGAGAACAATCCCTGGAGAAGGACATCATGTTTGGAAGAGTGGCAGGTCAACGGAAAAGAGGAAGACCCTCTACCAGATGGATTAACACAGTGTCTGCAACAATGGGCTTAAACATAAATAAGATGGTTTGCCTGGCACAGAATCGGCAAGTGTTTCGATCTGCTGTACATAGGGTCGCTATGAGTCGGACTCGACTCGACGGCACCTAACAACAAAAACAATTATGTATTGAATTATGTCCCACCCCCCAAAAAAGATATACTAAAGCCCTAGCCCCTCAGTACCTATAAATGTGACTTTATTTAGAAATAGGGTCTTTGCAGATGTAATTAAGTTACAGTGAAGTCATTAGGGTGGACTCTGATCCAATATGGCTGGTGGCCTTACAAAAAGAGATAATGCTATATGAAGACAGACACACAGGGAGAAGGCCATATGGGTACATAGAAACTGGAGGGAGGCAGGTGCAAGCCAAGGCATGCCAAGGATTGTCAGGTGCCACCGGAAACTACCAAGAGGTCAGGGAGTATTGTACCCAGAGTCTGCGAGGGAGCATAACCCCCCTGTCATCTTGATTTGGTACTTCTAACCTCAGAACTGTCTGGGAATAATTTTCTTTTTTGCTCTACTAGTTTGTGATACTTTGTTTTGGCAGTTCTAGGAAACAAGTACAGGTACTAAATGGAGCCTAGAGAAAAGTGTGGGTCCTTCCCTTCCCTCTCCTGAGACCTCCCTTTTCAGGATCCAAGAGGGGCTTCAGGGAACAGGGAGAGAAGGACTGCACAGGTCAGACCCATGGCCCCAAGTGGGTACCGCTCATGGTGGCAGGAAAGATGCTAAAGATTGGGGTTGGGGGCGGGGTAGAAGTCTGAAGAATAGCAGGGACTCTGTCACGCCTGGGATGGGCACCTTCCTGTCCAGATAAGCTCCTCCCCGATTTCGTGGGCAACTGGCATCTCTGCTTCGTCCCCGCTGCCAGCTCCACCTGCCCCGCTTCCGCCAGCTCCTCCACTGCTGCCGCTGCCTCCTCCACCAGCCAAGGCGCCACCTCCGCCCACAGAGCCATTCATCTGGCCCAGCTCGGCCAGGGAGAACACGGATTTCCTGGAAAAGAAGTAGGTGAGGGACAACAGCCCCCAATGCTGGGAAGCACCCAGATCCTCTAGGATTGTCCCTAGTACACCCCTTACCTCTCTAACAAAAACTACAAAATGTCTTAAAAGACAGAGTAAAATGCAGAAAATGATCCAACAATACCCACAGACAGGTCATCCAGATTTTGCAGACGTTCACTTTTGTCATACATTTTTACAAAGAGAAATGAAATGATACCAAGGAAATTGAAGCCCCCTCTGTCACCCCCAACCCCACCCCTCCCCACGTGCACACACACCTTTTGTCAGCAGAGGGTACTTTCTTGGGTGGCTCAATTCTGATGTTTGGGTCCCATTCCCCAGGAGGAAGGACAATGACCTCATCCAGAAACTCGTCAATTCCTGCAATCAGATCTTCCCGGTTGCGGGCTTTATAGGCCACATCGCTGAAGAGCTGGCAAGAACAAAGGAAGGAGAACAAAAGGGTCAGCTATCTTTCTGATGCTCCCTTCTTCCCCAAGGTACAACACAGCTAGATTCAGAGGAATCACTTTCAGCCACTGCTCTGGATGCCAAGATGCCGACTCACTCAGTTTAGGGGATGAGAACATAGCACAGCAGTGGGAAAGAGCACGCACAGGAAGACAGCAGTCTTGGGTCTGAAACCTAGGTCTTCATATTCCTTCTGTAGGACTTTGGCTGAATTACTTGACCTTTCTGCTTTCTGTTTTCCACAGAACAAGCACATTAGGAAACCACTATACAGCCTGGTTGGAGAAGCTCAGATATTTCAGCCATGTATTACTGCCTAACCCTTCACCCTTGGAGGGGCAGGTTGCATGCTGACTTACAGGTATGACCAGGTTGTCTGTGTTTGAAGTTCTCTAGGTTCCCCATCACCCTGGGAACAGAGTGTGAACTTTGGCCTCTGCTCACAGGCTCTGCGTAGTCCTTGGCTCACCTCTCTGGTGTCACCTCTTGCTGTCGAAGCTCTTATAGGGAGCCTGCATTGAACCACTTCCATCTAGCTTCCTTGGGCCTTGATCCCTGTTCCCTCTGTCTGGAGTGCTGGCACCCCAGACTTGTGCTCATCTACCTACCTCTTGCTCATCCTTAGCTTTTCATCTGTGAAGCCCACCTTGACTCCCAGGGCAGCTGGTGCATGGTTAATTACTATTACAGATCTGTCCCTCCCAGTGGACTGATACTCCTAAAGGACAGTGTCTATTCCTGAAAGTCATCATCTTTAGTACCCTGCATAGGGCCTAGTCCACAGTAGGCTCAAATGTGCCTGCTGGATAACTCAACGAATGTAGGTGCAGTGCTTGGTGGAGGAGCCATTAACACATGAGAACATATTCTTCTTGCTACCACTTACATCATCCACCATGAGGGTTGCAATGGCACGGCCAATTTCATTGTAGGACTTTGCTCTCCCAGAAGGTCCCAGCAGTATGAATAGAAATCTATGCAGAGGATGAAGGAGAAGGAAAGTGAGAAAGAAAAAGAGAAGCAGGTAAATAGAAGAGATTTTTGGCTCTCAGTGGTATCCTCTGCTAACTTTTTAATTCCTGCATTTGAATTTTATATCCTTTGGAGAAACATTTCCTCTTGCATGCCCACTGAGCATCTTCACCTTTGTCTGGCTGCCCAAGCTCACCTGACAGTTTCTCTCCTTGCTATTGCTTTCTTCTTTTTTATGATTATTTAAAATAAACTCTCTAAAATTCTTTCCCAGTCAGTCTCTAAGGATCTCCCTAATAAAACTGCTTGCTGACTGCATGGACACTTGGCTCTCTGAGGACAGGCATGGTGGCAGGTTTCAGTGGCTCACCTGGTGGGGACAGGCACCTCAGTCACTCCTCCAAGCATGGCCGACTGGATAAGACGCACAAATGCAATAAATGGCTGGTCCAGGAAGTCTACCTCCCCCACAAGCACATTGGAGGCTTCTGAGTCCTTGGGGATCTTCTTCATGAATTTGTTTTTCCGCTGCTCAGGGAGGGGAAAGCAAGATACCCAAGAATACTCCACATGTTCTTACTCCCTTATCAGTCTTCACTGGGAGCCAAACATTAAAAAATTCTCCCACAAATTCTTAAGAGATTGAAAGAACTAACTAAATACTGTCCTTGATTCTGCAGACAAGGAGACTCAACGTTGGGTAAGCCCAGAACGCAATTAAAGCTTTGCAGTCGGGAAGGATCTGACAATGACTTGATTCCAGAGCACTCAACTGCTATGTTGGCTGAGGGATCAGAGAAGAGCCCTAGGGCTTGCTGGACCCAGGCCTCACCCACAGCCTCCTTTGCCAGAAAAGATAGGAGCCTTAGCACTTACAGGGCAGTGGACCAGACCACCCATCTTTTGCCTTCACCTTTGGTTGCAGAGGGAGGGAGGAGGCCTGTCCTAATGGTCAAGATATATGGGCTTTGTTTTTCCTTTGTCCCTAGATTCCTGGCTCACAGAAACTCCTGGATCAGTCTCCAAGTCTGCAGGAGACTTCTGAACTCTCAGGTTACCTGCAGGATACCTCCTAGGAAACTCATAACCTCTGAGACTTTCCAACTGAGACTATCGAAGTGGCCTCTTTTCAGTCCCACTGACTAGTGGCTGTCCAGATCAAGAAAGTCAGACAGAGTGGCAGGGTCTGATATGACATGGCTTCTGCCGAAACTTATTCCCACTCGGTGTTTAATACTTCACTTCTCCTGAGTCTTCGTTTATGATGAGAATACCCCAGGGATGGTCACTTACAAGTTCTTCTTAGTTCTTAACATCTTAAAATGAATTGCTTTTTCAGATTGCTTTCCCTCTGACAGTGAGGGCACTGACAAGACAAAAAGAAGACTTGGTAGGAGGAAGAAGAGGGAACACATGTGGTGGACAAGGATGGTTTTGGTTTATGGTGACTTATACAGGGTGGAGGCCAACGTCTTGAAGCTCTCTATGTTCCCCATCACCCCGGGGAGAGAGTGTGAACTTTGGCCTCTGCTCACAGGCTCTGGTAGTCCTTGGTTCACCTCTTGAAGGTTGAGATCAGTTCTTAAGGGAGCTCTTGGGGAGGCCATAAATTTCCCTTTAATCCCTTTGCTTTAGATGGAATCTCTCCTACAAGCCCAGAAATGTCTGTTTCTTGTAAGCTAAGTGAAGATACAAGTCCTTTGTGTCCCTTCCTGTCCCTGTGGAGAGGTCAGTTGTGGGTATAGGGATGGGCAATAGGTCCTTCCTTTTTGTGGCCAAACTGTTTTCCAGTTTTGCTCTTGGGAGGTGTGATCAACACTAGATTGGGTGGCCTACCAGCATGAGAAAGAGCAGGTAAGCTAGGGCTGCAGCCTGAAACCTTTTAAATCCAATGGGAACTGCCCCCAAAAGAACTCTACCATCACCTAGACAACCAGCAACAGCCCCAAAGATCCTAATATTGTGAGAATAAGGAAAAGCATAAGTTGATGGGAAGGCCAGAGTTCTCAAGACTCAAAACATTCCTTTGCCCTTAGCATAGCCAGCTGATTGATGGCATTCTTCAGGATGGAGGGTTAGGTGTGCCATGGCAGCCACAAACCCCATGCCATCTCCATGCTCCTGAGCATCAGGGTGGGTAAGGTCCAGGAGAGATGAGGAGATGTGGGGTGGGCAGAAACACTCTGGAGAATGAGATTTGTTTTTCTTTAGTTCTGAGGAGTTGAACCCAGGACCTCACACATACTTTATAAGTGCTCTACCATGACCAGCACCCCCAGTCCATTTTTTATTTTTTATTTTGAGACAGGGTTTTGCTAAGTTGTACAGGCTGCCTCTGGCCTCAAACTTGCTATTCTCCTGCCTCTACCTCCTGAGTTACTGGGATACAGGCGTGCATCACCAAGTCCAGCTTGAGAATGAGACTTTTAAAGCAAAAACACTGCAGAGCAGTCCAACCAACTCACTTGTAATCCAACAGAGAAGAACTGAAACAGGGTCTTGGTCCTTCCTTGCAGGTTTGGTCAGGAAGTCTGAGTGGTGGCATTCCAGAAATGGGGGCCAGCTAAGGTTCTTGGTCACAGCCTGAATATGGGCTTGTCCAACCACAGCCTCCATGACCCCACTTTCTGAACCCACAGGAACTCTGGCCCAGCTCTGAAGTATGAGTTGTGCAAATCTACTCTCAGGGAACCCACTGGCTGGGGGAGGCATGGAGTTCAGCTTTGCACAAACCAATGATGAAGAAAGAGTTTGCAGGACAGGGGCCTCTGGGCTTGTACCTAAAGGCACCCATAGGCATCCAAACCACAGATGCCGCATCAGGTATCTGTCAGGAGAAACAGACACTTATACCAGATGCTGGGTTCCAGTTCCTAAATCAAGGAAGCACTGCCTGGCAAAAGTGCCAGTATTATTCTGGCCACTTGTACATTAGTAAGGTGGGTTGTGAGAACCTTTTACTACATAACGTGTCTTATCATGGCTGTGCTGTCCTTGTGCATGACCATGGTAAAGTGGTGCTCCTCTCCAGATAATACTCAGAATACTAGCTGGGTGCAGTGGCACACACCTGTAATCCCAGCAACTCCAGAGGCAGAGGCAGGAAGGCTGCAAATTTGACACCAAAGGCCGACTATGTAACGTAGGAAGATGCTATCTCAAGATAAAATATTTTTAAGAGGGACTTGGGTGCAGACCAGAGGTAGAGCACTTCAAAGTATGCATAAGGCCCTGGGTTCAACCCCCTAAACTACCACAAAAAAAAAAAAAAAAAAGAAATAGAAAGAAAGAAAAAGAAAATTCAGAATTCTCATTGGTTCCTAAGTACTCCTAAATAAGGGCTCTGGAGTCAGACTGCCAGGATCAAATCTTAGTTCTGCCACCTGTCAGCAGTATGACTTGGGCATGTTATTTAACTGCTTTTAGTCTAAATGTTGACTCATCAAATGGGAATGACAGAAGTACCTTCAAGATGCCCAGAAAGTGCTTGGCACAGTGTAGCCCATGCAGCAGGTGGACCTTAAATGCTGGTTGATGGCAATATAGTTACAATTTTAGTATTTTGGCCACAAAGGGCCCTCAGGACACTGACATGAAGAACTCCTTCTGTCTTGCCTTCCACTAAACCTGGGAGTGCCTTGAAGGCCTGGAGGTCACCTAAGATTCTGAGGATTTCATATCAAATTTCCAGTTTCCTTTTTCACCTTTCTTACTACTCATGGGGCCACAGGTCAGGGGACCACAGACCTCCTGCCCTTGAGGAGGGCAGGTGTTAGACTTGCTGGGGGCCTCTCTGGGCTTCCCCAGGTGGTATGGTCACAAGGTTCCTTGCTGTGAGCATTAGAACTTGGACTCAACCCAAATGTAGGATTCTGATTCAAATGTGATTTAGCCAAGCTGATGAGAAACCAGGGTGGAGATTCTCCTGCCCTGGCCAAGGAAGAAGACCCAGTATTGGGCAGTGCAATTAACTATGCTCTATGCTCTATTAACTATGCTTCCTCTTCCCAGCCCCCAATCCCCATCTCATCTTTAAAGGCACTGTGTGTCATGGGGTAGGTAATGCTATGTGTGTTCTCCAACTAGTCCCAAGCCCTGGAACAGCTGGCACCTCATCTGATCATGTTCTCTGTCACCCACTCCTCCCAGGACCTGGCATTAGCACCTGGGACTCAGTCAGTGCCTGGCTGATGACCTGGGCAGGGTCACCAAGGCAGCCTAGAGCACCCACCATGGGGCCTCCTGGGAGTGAGGTTATGCCCCTGAAACAAAGGCTTCTTCCTGCCCAGCCCCCCACCGCGGCCCAGTGCAGGGGTTACCTGGTCTGTGTTTGGAGTCCGAGAGATGTCGTTCATGCTTCTGCTCTGGACATGACCTAGGAGAGAAGGAAAAGAAGGTCTGTTAAGGGAAGCCAGGCTCTTGCAGGCCCTTATTCATGCCTCTTCTATGTTCATACAAAGCAAGACCTCCTCCCCTTAATCCAGCCCCCTTAAGCTACCATCTTCTCATTCTTCCCTTCAATGGCAGCTTTCGTGAAAGAGTAGCTGGACTCCAGTTTCCAGTTCCTCTCTTTCTCACTTCTCAGTCCACTGCACTCCAGTATCTACCCCTTGGCCAACCTTCTTAGACTTCACCAAGATAGTGAGTCCAGGTGCTGGCTCTGTGCCAGGCCAGATGGGTGGAGGGACAGTGATGCATTTTCAGATGAGTCAGCAGACATTATTAAGCCTAGAATTTGTTGGTGAGAGAGCCCAGTTTCACCTCGGCCATCCAGGACCCTTGAGAGTTTTTAAAGATGGGCTGGGATGCAGGCTGGAAGTGAGAAGGGAGATGGGCCCCCTGGGGGAGACCAATGACAGTGCATTATCTAAGCCAACAGTTCCTTCCTCTGGAAGTCAGCCCTCAGGCCCCATTAGTGGCACACTCCAGCAGACCCGCTCAGACCTGCGACTTCTTGGTGTTTGGCCTAGAGCCATTCCTTGCTTCCAGAATGCTGTTCTCCTTGGCCTCCATTCTCCGTTTCCATCCTCTACTGCTTTGCTCTCCTCAGGCCTTGTCTTTGCCCTCACACCTCGGGGGCCTCGCCCTCTCCATACTTGGTCATTCACATCTACTCCCATCTTTCCCACTGTACATTTGGGCTGATGGCACCCAGGATGGATCTCCAGTCTCATTTCTCTTCTGAGCTCCAGACCCACTGAAGCAGCCTCATTTGGTACCTCAAACTCAACTCATTATCTTCCACCAAATCATTCTCCCCACAGACCTTATTCCACTCAATTCCTCCTTCCTCCCACCCACCTGCCCTTCAGAGCACTATCTGGGAGCCAGCCTTGGCTGCTCCCTCTTCCTCAGCCTCCTGCTTCCAACCAGTCATGGCATCCCACCTCAGTCCTTTCCTCTCCAGTCCTGAACACACGCCCAGGCTCTTGCTTCCACTCTTATACCCTTCTAGTTTATTCTTTCTCAGATAAAAATCTAATCTGGAACAGTCCTGCCTCAAGCTTCTCAGGGGTCCCATTACCTTCAGAATGGCATCTGGGTTTTTTGACCCATATAGGCCCTCTTCCATTTGACCCTCTCATCCCTTAACCCCTATATTCCTGGTGAACTGAACAGATCTTTCCCTTAACAACATCTTCTTTTCTTGTGCTGTTTATGTCCTTTGTTTAGAACATCCTTTTTCTCCCCCTTGTTCCTGAAAACTCCTATTGATTCTCCAAGACTCAGTAGTGTGTCTCCTCCCTTCTGAGCCTTCCTCACTGTGGTCTGTGCACTAAGCCACCTCTGGGAGGGTTCACACCTTGACTGTGACTCAGTTCACACAAAGCTGTAATCACTTCTTCATGGCTCTTTTCTGGGTTCCCACCTCAGAGCAGTACAAGAGACACTTCACACACAGTGGTGACCAAGTGAAAGGCTTTCCCAAAGCCCCTTTCTGCCTACTTCCCACTGCCTCCTGGAAGTCCTATGTAGAATACAAAGCCAGGGAAGACTCAGGGGACTTGGGCCCTAGGACAGGGTAAAGACTGGAGCAGATGCCTTCTGTGGCTGAGGCCATGTGCAGGGGCCACCTTGCTGCTCAAGTCATCCCTACAGTCTGGTCAAGAGCACAGTTCTGGGTTGCACTTGTATATATGTTGGCATTTTGGTAAAAGAAAATACTCCATCACATTGGTTTTTCTTTTCATTTTCCTACTTGTCTCTTTTCTTTTTAATTTTTTTTCTTTGTGGTACTGAGGGGTTGAACCCAAGCCCTCACACATATTTTGCAAGCACCCTACCACTGAGTTGTACCCCCAAACCCTTTTTATTTTTTTTAATCTTAAAATAGGGCCTACCTTACTTTCACAGGCTGGCCCTGACATCAAACTAGTGATCCTCCTGCCTTCACTTCCCAAGTTGCTGGGACTACCACTGAGTTGTACCCCCAAACCCTTTTTATTTTTTTTTAATCTTAAAACAGGGCCTAGCTTACTTTCACAGGCTGGCCCTGACATCAAACTAGTGATCCTCCTGCCTTCACCTCCCAAGTTGCTGGGATTACAGGCATGTGCCACCATGCCTGGATCAACTGCTCTCTTTTTTTTTCTTACAGGTGACCTTACTGATCATCCGTGATGAGCTATCTGAAAAACCCTGCCTGTTACCTTTCACCTCATAGCCTTCCTAATGACCCCTAGCACACAGAGGGCTATGGCTCTGCCCACATTTCTTCTCCATGGTAATATGAGACTGTCACTAGTGATGGGAACACTGTCTAACCACTCTGGAGAGTTTGGGATTTTTTTTTTTCTTGTAGTTGTTGTTGTTAGGTGACCCTCATAGGGTTTTCAATGGCTGATTTTAGGATTTTAGGATTGCTTTGGCAGTGGATTGCCAGGTCCTTCTCCTGTTTTCCTCCAGACTGGGGGTTAAATACAGGGCCTCACATGTTAGGCGAGTGCTCTACCACTGAGCTATATCCCAAGCCCCTTTTAAATTTTTTATTGTGAGACAGGGTCCTATTGTACAGGTTGCCTCTGGCTTTGAACTTGCAATCCTCCTTCCTCAGTTTCCTGAGTCACTGGGATTACAGGGGTGCACCATAGCACCCAGCTTCCTTACCTGTTTTTAATTTTGTTTTTAGAAAGGCTTTTCACCAGAAAACAGGGCAAATAATTAGTTAATTAAAACAAGGGTATAGACTAGGATCCTATGCCTAGAACTAGGATTGGTATTAATTTTGCCAAGAATTGATTTAGAGCTTCATTTTTCAGAGGAATTATTTGAAATACTATTGTCGTAACTTAGGCCCCAGGGTAGCTGAGGTTCAGGGTAAAAGTTAGCTTTATTCTGGGGCATGCCCTGAGATTTCTAGGTAGATCCTGGGCTCTGGTTCCTCCATCTATGAAAATGTGGACATTCCACAGCTGTCACAGTCAGCACAAAGCTGTCACTGAGCCACAGAGAACACACTCACACAGACGTCCATAATTTGCACTTTGCCGCATCCTCAAGTCCTCAGTGGAGCGGTATAGACTTGGGCCAGCCGTGGGGCTCCGGGAAGGGCTGCGATCTGGGAGGGGAAACAGAAGGCACTTGGTTCCAACAGCCTTGCTGGTGCATGCAGCCCCTCCAGTTAGCACAGTATCCATGTATAGTCACTTCAACTAAACAAAGCTGGGATGCAAAAGATGTCTCTTCCCCTTCCAGGAAGAACAAGTTGTTGTTGTTGTTGTTGTCATTATTTTGTTTTTTCTGGAAGCAAGTTAATAGCATGAATAATATTACATAGAAAACATCTGTACTGCTGAAAGTGAGACAGATCCACATTGATTAAATTGGTGTCAGTGTCTCTTGGAACCTCAACTCAGATACTGAGAATGGAGGGCTGGAGGCGAAAAAGCCACTCTCCTGTAATAGCCTCAGGCTCTGCTAATCAAAATGACCCCGGTTGCCGCGTACATAAGCCCTGCCACCTTTGAGGTAAACCCACCCCTTCCTACCATGTCCACGTGCCCCATCTTCTGCTGAGGCTCTTGGCTACTTTTGAGGGTTCAGAGGGAAACTTGGGCCCTTTCCTAAACAATCCATCCCTATAGGCATCCCCTCCCTGTGCTGTGTGCAGAGAAGGGTGTCCTGGGGAGTTTACTTTTTTCTTTCTCTTTTCTTTTCTTTCTCTCTTTCTTTTGTTCTTTCTTTCTTTCTTTTTTTAACCCAGGCCCTCGAGTTTGCATGCTTTGCAAGTGCTGTACCACTGAGCTACACTCCTAGACCATTTTTTTACTTTTTGAGACAAGGTCTTGCTAAATTATGCAGACTGCCTCTGGTCTTGAACTTGTGATCCTCCTGCCTCTGCCTCCCAAGTGGCTGGGATTACAGGCATGAGCCACCTCACCCAGCTTGGGGACTTTTCTAACCTGCCTCTCTCCCAGGCTATACTCTAGACCAACTGAACCCAGCTCTCCAGGATGGGGCCCAGGTATTAGGACACATCATAAATAAGATCGTGTGCCTGGCACAGAATCGGGAAGTGTTTTGATCTGCTATACATAGGGTTGTTGTGAGTCAGACTTGACTCGACGGCACCTAACAACAACAACAACAACAATTGCAATGTGCAGTCCAGGATGAGAACCTACTCTTCCTAGGAATCATTCTGCTCTGCTGGTGAGGACAATATTGGGGTATGGCTAGGGTCCCCATAGGACTGCCATAGAAGGAGGCTGAGGGATCCTCAGATCCTCAAAGTTTCTCCAGGATTGTGAAGTCAGACCTTCCCAGCCACCAACATAGGCTCACTTTGGCATTGGGGCCCGACACTGGCCCCAATGCCTATGAGTAGATAGCCCAACTCACTTGTGGTGGAGGAGACTGATTTTCCAATGTCCACTAAGGAGCGATGGATGGGCTTCTTTGTTTGATGACGATGCTTCCTCAGGAGCACGTAGCTGACCCTTTCCCGGAGCTCTGGCCGCAGAAGCCCATCCTCAATCTGCTTCTCAATGACATCATCTGAGGGGGAAACAAACATTCCTAGTCTGTGTAGGACAGGATGGACTTGAGGTGTGAGGGTCTTCAGTTTCACCTGTTATTAGTGGGACTGAAAGTGAGCTAAGGGTGACATAACTATGGAAATGCTTCTGGCTTTGCCACTAACTATGGAAACCTGGAATATCATGGACCCACAGTCTTCTCATGTACAAGGGTATGTGCATGTCTCTATGTACATGCATGTGCATATAGAGGTCTCTACCCTTTCTATGAATGTTGTGAGAAGTAAATGAAATAGTACATATGAAAGTGTCCTGTGAAGAACACAAGTACTGTGTTAAATGGATTTAGTCCTAGAATGAATTATTTTTAGATATCTGTTTTGAGCAAAGTTCTTCTGGCAAGATCAAATGTGCTAAGACAAAATTCACAGAAATTCTTTTAGGGATGATAAGGTAAGGCACCTCCTTCTCCTGACTCTCCTCTAAGTGTGAACTAACTTCAAAAAGAGAAAGGAGGGCTCATTTTCCCCTGAAAAGAAACAGGTTGTCATGGCAACAGGTGTCTCTGAGCATGCTTGGAGCCCCTGTTTCCTTGGGCAGCATTGCTGGACAGCATTTCAGAGGACATTTTCCTTGCTGTTGGGGCTCTACATGGTACTGAAACTTAGTGTGTCCAGGACGCTGCCTGGGGAACATCAGAGCCACATCTGGTTTTTGCAGAATCAGGCAGGTATCAGGGATGGGCCGGTTACATGGGCTTGCAGGTGGGCACCAGGTCAGGGGAGCCCCCCTGGTTTGTGGGTGTGGTAACACCTTACCTATGATCTGTGGCAAGGAGCCACTGTCCAGATCCAGCAGCACTGTCCCTGTCTGCAGGCAGGTACGGAGCTCGAAGAGGCTGTGCAGCGACAGTGTGGACACATGGGGCTTGCTCCAGCGCTCACCTCCTTCCTCTACCTTTTCTTCAAATTTTATCCACCTGGAAGGGATAAGGATGGGGCTCAGCATGGCCAGTGCCCTCAGGAGGAGGCTCTATCTGGGTCTTCCCAGCAGATATAGACTTGCAGACTCATGTCAGGGACATTGGTCCTGGACAAGCAGCAGATCTCTTGGGGATGCCCTCACCCTGTCCACATATCTTCTGAAACTATCATGCTAAGGACAAGGTAGCACTCAGAGAATGGCCATGAATGGGCATAGGGATTTTCTGGGCTGATGGAACTATTTTAAAATTGGAATATGGTGATGGTTGTGCAACTCTGAATATTTACTAAAAATCATTTAACTGTGTTTCTAAAATTAGATAATCTTAGGTTATTCTATAACAATAAAGTATTTTTTAAAGCCTTAACTGGAGCCCAGTTACCCCAGGCTGTGGGTGTTCAATGTGGTTTTCTGGGATCAGGGAAAATGTTCCCTGATGAAAAGAGTTCTGCCGCAGGGTCGGAGGTTTCCATGGTTCCACTCTGGATTTTGACTCTGAACGTTTAAGTTAAAGTCTAAATGTCATTTGGAGAAGGAAAGAACTTAAGCCAGGGATGTATAGGATTTTGTCCTTTCAGGAAGCCTGGGAATTATAGGCTGCGGTGAAGGCGATGAGTGGGAAGGCCTTGGAGAGGAGGCAAACACAGCACCTGGCTGTCCCTCCCCATCTACGGACATCCCAGAGAGCTGCCAGGGGAGCCCAGGGTCCCCTTGGTAGACTTTAGCTCACCTTTGTAAGATATCAACCTCAAATGAATGGGGAGCACCCATCTGACCCAGTCAAAATCTCAAGGAAATATTTTGAGACTGTGACTAATTCTAAAGTTCCTTTGACTGTAATCCCAGTGACTTGGGAGGCTGAGGCAAGAGAAACACAAGTTTGAGGCCAGAGGTGGCATGTGCAACTTAGTGAGATCCTGTCTGGAAATAAAAAGGGGTTGAGGAGGTAGCTCAATGACAGAACATTTGCCTAGTATGCGTGATGATGATACCTGGGTTCAACCCCCTAGTACTACAACAACAACAACAACAAAATTTTAAATGAATAAAATAAAAATTTCCTCTGTAAAAGCAAATGTCTGGGGATGGTTGGGGAAAGTTTTAAAAAAGAAGAAAAATGAGGATGCGACATGCCTTAGCAGATATAAAAATTTGCTGCTGAAAAGCTCAAGTAATGATAACAATGTGATTCCAGGTCAGATATAGACAAAGGAACCAATGGAATAGTGCAGTACAGACCTGAGTGCCCATGGGAACTCAGGTTTTGATATAAGAGTTGTTTAAAAGATGAACAGCCTGGGGCTGAGGGTGCAGGTCAGTGGTAGAGGGCTTGCAAAGCATGCATGAGGCCCTGGGTTCAACTCCCCAGTACCACACACACAAAAAAATGACCACTCTAAAAACTTTTTAGAGTTTTAAATCCCTATTTTTCACCAAACACAATGCTAAGTTCTTCATGGATTAAAATCTAAACATAAAAATAAATCTATAAACAAAAGTATAAATGGAGTAGAAGAAAATGTTAGAGAGTATTATATTACTGAAGAATATTGTGGAAAAAGACATCTTAAACAAGATATAAAACCATAAAGGAAAAAATTTATAGGTATAATTACATAAAAATAAAATAAGTGAAAACTTCTATATACAAAAAGACATCAACTAAATTGGGAGGCAAGTAATGTACCATGAAAAATACTTGCAACAGAACATCAAAAGACCAATATTTATAACAAAGCTCCCTCAAAGTAATAAGAAAAACTCACCTGCAGTGGTGGGGCATACCTGTAGTCATACCACTTAGGAAGCTGAGTCAGGAGGATCATGAGTTCAAGACTAACCTGGGTTACATAGTGGGACTTTATCTCAAAAATCCAAAACAGACAAACAAAAACAGCTGGATGATTTGGCACATGCCTGTTACCCCAGCAACTTGAGAAGATGAGGCTGGTAGATCACAGGCTCACGACTGGAGGCAGCCTATGTAACTCAGGAAGACTCTATCTCAAATTTTAAAAAAAAAAGAAAAGAAAAGAAGGGATAGAGCTAGGGTACAGCTTAGTTGTGGAGCATTTGTCTAGTATGTACCAGGCCCTGAGTTCAACCTACTAGCACTAGGGAAGAAAAAAACACCCAAACCAAACCAAACCAAAAACCAAACAAAGCAAACTTGTATTATCGAACAGAAATCGAGCAATTCTGAGAAGAAGCAAAAGTGACCAATAAGTGAAAATATGTGCAATTTTACTAGTAATCCAGAGCTTTTAAATCACTACAAATGAAATAATATTCCTCATTTCTCATATTGGCAAAAATTTTAAAAATTGAGAACTTCTGTGTTGGTGGAAACATGAGCTCATGGCCATTCACGTACGGCATACGTAATGGCATAGGCCTCGGGACATGGGCAGGTGCTTTCCGTTGTTAGCATGCATGCTTTTGACTCAATCGTTCCACTTATTGTAGGTTATCGCAGGAGTACAATTATACAACTACACCCAGTAACAACTATGCAAGGATGCTTACTGCAGCTGTGTTTGTTGGGGTGAAGAACCAAAAAATACCAGTTTTCCAGTAGAAGCATGTTACATCAATTCCATCCATCCATGCTATAGAACGCCTTTCAGAGGTAAATAAAAAGTATGAGAGTGAACTGTACATTCAAACAGGAGGGACACTAACATCCTGTTTTATGAAAAAGAAAAATGTACACATGTGTGTATGTGTGCATATGTCTGAAAATGCCTAGCAAAATTTTGGAAGGATTTGTGGCAGACAGTTAACAATACCTACTTGTAGGCAGGGGAGTGGAACTGTTGGGGGGGATAGAATTTAAGAGATTTACACTTCATAGAGTTAATAAGCATAGTAAGAGCCCAGTTTGTGGAACAAGAGTACCAGGTTTTGAGTCCTAGCTCCATCTTTTCCTGAGCAGACCCTGAGTAAATTTCTTAATCTCTTATCATCTTTGTTTTCTTCAATAATAATAATAATAGTGTATAGCAATTAGTGCAGTGTCTTTCACATAAGATACACTCTGTTAGTGTTAGCACTTGGGTTAAAAATAAAGAATATTACTTTTGTGATTTTAGAAACAAAAAAAGAAGAAAGTAAAACCACTCAAAGCTTTCCCAACCAGAAGATATCATGGTTGATTTTTTTTGTTTTTTGAGGTTATTTGGAGGTTAAACTCAGGATCTCACATACACTTTGCCAATGCTCTACCACTTGGCTGTACCTCCAGTCCATTTTTTATTTTTTATCTTGAGTCAGGGTCTCACTAAGTTATTCAGGCTGCCTCTGGCCTCAAACCTGCGATCCTCCTGCCTCTGTCTCCCAAGTAGCTAAGGAGTACAAGAGTGAGCCACGGCACGCAGCCATGGTTGATATTTCTATGATGGACATTCTAGATCTCCATATGTACACGTGTACATGCTCAAAATTAGCTTCACATTAATGGCACTACAAGGGTCATAAGGGCATAATATATAATGGACAGCCTTTCATTTCTATAAATATTCATATCACTTTCAAGTCTTTTTGTGTTCCATTTCATGAATGTACCATAATTGATAAGAATAGTCCTCAATTGGTGGACATTTAGATTATTATTATTTTATTTATTTATTGTTTCTTTGAGACAGCATCTCTCTGTGTAGCCCAGGCTGTCCTGGAACTCTCTATGTAGACCAGGCTGGCCTTGAACTCCCACTGATCCTCCTGCCTCAGCCCCTCTCCTCCATGCAGGTATTACAGACATGCACTACCACACTCAGTGGCACTTAGATTATTTCTACTTATTTTTCTTTATTATAAACAAAGCTGGTTTGAACATCCTTGGATCCTGCTCAATAGTTTCGTTAAGATAAACTCTCAGAAGCAGATTTTCTGTACATTTTTGCAGTTATGATAAAGGTTGCTGAACTGTTCTCCAGAACTGTGTCAATGTGCACTCCCACCAATGTGGATGAGCCCTTGTATTTCCCTAAAGTCCCTCAAACTCTAGTATTTTCATTCTTTTTCATTTGGAAATTGAAAAATTAGAAGACATTTGTGTTCTTTTGAATACTAGTGAAGTAAAACATCTTTCCCTTAGGCTTCCTCTTATGTAATTGTGAGTACATTATTAGTATTTAACTCTCAGTTAAATACATTTATTTTAGACAAGCTAGCCTGGCAGCTGGCAGGCCCCAGAAGTAGGTGGGGGATTAGAGGGACACTAGATGGGGAGATTTGATTGGAGAGGCCCAGAAGTGGATATCTAAAACATGGAGGCCGGAATGAGAGACCAGATACTTGCCTTGGATACCTAGCAATTTGTAGCTTTTTTCATGGGGAAATCTTCACTGGGAAATTTCATTTAAATTATGGTAGATCCAAGTTTCTGTGATGCCAAGAGTAAGATTTTCTGAAAGTTGTAGTAATATAAGGGTTTTCAAGGAAGAGATCAGTGGACAAGTCTAAATGTCTTGGTTAAAGAAATGCTCAATTTTTCTTCTGGAGGTTCTTTCTCCTACTTAAGATTGTCCTCCAGCCCCTTTTCCTCAAAAATACATAAGATATGCCGGGCCTGGTGCCACATGCCTGTAATCCCAGCAGTTTGGGAGGCAGAGGCAGGAAGATTGTAAGTTCGAGACCAGAGGCAGTCTGCGTAATTTGGCGAGACCTAGTCTCAAAAAAAAAAGTAAAAAAATGGACTGGGGGTGCAGCTCAATGGTACAGCACTTCCAAAACTTGAAAGCGCAAAGCCCTGGGTTCAAACCCAGTACCACAAAAAAAAAAAAAAAAAAAAAAAATATATATATATATATATATATATATGTATGTATGTATACATATATATATATAACACGAGATAGGAGACTAATACTTACATGCCTTAGCCATGTAATAAATTTTGTGTGTTTTTTATACTGTTAAAAATACACAAGAAAATAAAAATAAATGAAAATATACAAGATAAAGTATACTGTCACCCTGTTACTGAAGAACCTTCTGCTACTCCATCTCCTTACTCTATCCACCCAAAGGTGTGATGTGGCCCAATGCATGAGGCCACTTGGGTTGTCTCACAAATATTGTGTATTCATTGTCTCACAAATATCCTATGCCAGATGTTCTGGGCAGCTCTCTCCCTTGACATCCCATGCTTCAGTCTTCTGCTTGTACAAATGCAACTAAAAATGGAAGGAGTGAGTAAGAACATACCTCCTCTTTGAAGTATCATCTATTAACTCCAGTTAGCATAGACTGCTGTCTCCCTGCCTGCCAGGACTTCAGCTATTTGTACTGTGTTAGTCACACAGCAGACATTAGCTCCATCTACACCCAAACAAGGGCAACAACCTACCTGAGCACAGTCTGCAGAAAAGCAAGGTTACCCATCTCCACATTCAAGGCAATGCCAGAAGTAGACCCTACTACTATACTCCTGAAAAGTAGATTTTAAAAGTTCTAGGATAGCAAACAATTTCACTAGGGCCATGTCTCTAGTTCCTTTTGCAACTATTTTTAGAACCTAGCTGTTGAACCACTAAGCCTGCAATATGGAAGCTAGTTTTGTATTTTTAATGGCTGCATCTAGAAATTTAGCTTATTTTCACCTTGAGTGGAACAAGGAAACATGGAGGATGAAAGATTGAAAGCAATGCTTTTCAATCTTGGCAGTCCATAGCATTACCTGGAGAGGATTTTTAAAAATACTGATGCCTGGATGTTGAACCCACCAGGAGGGCAGCTTGGCCATGAAAGCTTCCAAGTTATTCAACTATGTCCTGCGGATTGAGACTCCCGTAATCTCTAACCACACAGAGAAAATGTATCATGTATACAAATAGACATTAAGCTCCTTGAGGACAGGAACATTGTTTCCTCTCTACTGTCCCCTCACAATCCCCTGCCCAGATCAGCCCTCCTTAAGTGCTTCCTTCCTCCTGCTTGAGGGTAGTGAGACCTCACTGATCACTCTGAGTGAAATTTGGCTAGGAGAAAATGACTGGGAGAAAAAGAGCTTGAAACCCATGTAGTTTAGTGTACTTTAAAATACTCAGAATGGTTTAAGCAACAAACATCATAGTCCGGCAACATGGGGCATGAATGCCCTCCAGTGGATGTGTGCAACAGCAGCCATATAATTGTCTTATAGAAAGCCAGACAGGAGTTAGAGAAGCCTGGACCTAACTATGAGTTTACAGGTAATACAGGAGGCACAGGAATGTGTTAACCACCACCACAGGGATACAATGAACAAAATCCAGAAAGTAGAAAACCAGACAGGACAAGTGATACAAGTTCTTCAGTAATAACAGCTGCAGGAGAAAAAGAAAGGAGAGGGAAGCTGTAGACTAAAAATGATTTAAGAGATGCATCTCTTTAACTGCAGTGGTGGACCAACTGTATTTTTTTAAAAAAATAGATAAGGTGATATAGGAAATATGGAGACTGCCTGGATAGTTTGATGAAATTAAGGAATTCCTGTTATCACTTTTTAGATATGACAGTGTTAATGTAGTTATATTAAAAAGAAAGAGGCTGGCTAGGTGTGGTGATACATGCCTTGTAGTCCCAGTGACTTGGGAGACAGAGGCAGGAGTATCACAGGCTTGAGGCCAGAGGCAGCCTGTGTAACTTAGTGAGACCCTGTCTCAAGATAAAAAATAAAGAAATGGGCCAGGGATGCAGCCCAGTGGTAGAACATCTACAAAGTATGTGCAAGGTCCTGGGTTCGAGCCCTAAGTACCAGGAAAAAATAGAAGAAAGAAAGAGGCCTTATCTTTTAGAGACACACACTGAAGTATTTACAGATGGAATGATATGGTAGCTTGGATTTGTGTCAACATGATCTAGTGTGTGTGTCTGGGGCAGGGGTGGAGGACGGAGGGACCAGATTGGCCATGAGTTACTTGGTAATGGGTGAAACTGGGTGATGGGCACATGGGGGGGCATTCTACCACATACTACTTTTGGATAAATTTAAGTTTTCCATAACAAAATGCTTACACGTTTTCTACACTGAATAAAGGAATGGGATTTTTAAAAAGTCTCTGGCCAAACACAGGCTTAAAACCTAGTGGAAGCCTGATAAAATGGTCAATGTAATCCCAAACAACTCGTTGCAAAGTGACCTTTATACCATAATTGGCTTCAAAAAGTGGGGAATTAGAGTTGGGGAAGCAGGTCAAGTGGAAAGAAAATCTCTGGGTTGGAAAAAGACTGTAGGGATTTTGCCCAGACCTGGGCAGTAGCACAGCCTCTGCCTCTGTGTGTATCAGAGGCGGGCCCCAAGTGCCCCTTTCCCAGCTGGGATGGAGCTGAACAGAACCTGGAAATGTCACATGTCACAGAAAGCAGCTCTCTGTCACGCAGAGGGAGGGCCAGCACTGAGGCCTGTTCTGTGCCTAGTAACTCGGTCACAGATGCAATTAGAGGTCACCGTTACGCAGTAATAATGGGAGCAGGGGAAAACATCACAGGACTAGCTTATCAGTACAGCCAACACTCAAACCAGGGATGTGAGAAGGTTTTTCTGCACAAAAGGGTCTGGAAAGGGCTAGAAACCAAGAGACTCTAATTTTAGTTCCCTTCTCAGATGGAGCCTTAAATGATAACCGGCTCTGCTCCTGTCTTAGGTCAGGTTATTATCAGCCATCTATCTCAACCTTGGCTGGATTAGGATCATCTGAGAGCTTTTTACAAATTCCAAAATCCAGGCTGAACCTTAGATTAATCACATCAGAATCTCAGGGGACTGAGAAATAGACATCAGTATTTCTTAAAAGGAAGGCACAGTTTAGAAGAAAAAATAAATGAACTGGCCACTATGCATGGTTAGAATAAGAGCAAAATTTGAAGACAGTATATAAACACTTTGATTGGAGGGAAAGTCCTTTCTATGCTTGGGCTTCATATCATTATCCCTAAATTGTGTCCTGGTCAGTTTGCAAATGTGTGTGTGTGTGTGTGTGTGTGTGTGTGTGTGTGTGTGTGTGTGTGTGTGGACATATATATATGTATGTGTGTGTGGAGATATATATATATATCTCCATCCCCTTAAGGACATCCCAATTTTAATGATGCTTTAAAAATGGAATCTCCAGCCAGGTGCAGTGGCACTCACCTGTAATCCCAGCAGCTCGGGAGGCGGAGGCAAGAGGGTCACAAGTTTGAGAACAGTGGCAGTCTGTGTAACTTAGTGAGACCCTGTCTCAAAAAGTGAAAAACTGGGCCAAGGATACAGCTCAGTGGTCCAGCACTTGCAGAGCATGCCAGCACGAGGCCCAGGGTTCAACCCCCAATACCAAAAAAAAAAAAAAAAGGAATCTCCTATGGAATGTAATCTTTAATAAGTTGATTTCTTACATGAGGTTAAGTTTGCTAAAGCCTGTAAAATATATACTCATGCTGGAGCATCACTGACTTTTTTCTGTAATTCTCCCACCCCACCACCCATCACCTAAAAGATTGACTTCCCTATTTTCGTTACAAAGCATCAAGACAGGTCTTTGCTTTCTGCCTAAGGACTGTTTGTAGTAAATTTTGTGACTTCAACAGAACTTATTTCTTAAAAGTGATATGAATAGGAGTTTCTCTCCATTTATATGCAAACTCATTTAACTTCACCAGGGCTCTAAATTTCCCAGCAGAAACTGAAGACCAGTCTTAATTCACCTCTAAGCCAATTGAAAATTTCCCTAGATATGTCTGTGGAATATCAGGCACTCCTCACTGCTCTGAGGATTGATGCAGTGCTGCAGTGATATCATATCTCCATGTACAAAGATGGGTGGGATCTTCTCCAAGACAAAGATGAGATTGCAAAACTTTATTATGTATACCGTCATGGGAAACTTGAGCCATTCTGAAGGTGGCATTACAGACATGACTATGACCAAAGGATTGATTACATTAAGTGCATGCCTCTACTATTGTTGTTGCTAGGTGCTGTTGAATTAGGTCTGACTCATAGCAACCCTATATACAGAAGAATGAAACCCTTCCTGACACTGTGCCATACCCAGCACTATGTTAGTGCTTCTCTGCTATTCATAGGGTTTTCAATGGCAGATTGTTTTGAGATTGTTTCTGGAGTGGGATGCCAGGTCCTTCTCCTGTGCCTCTACTACTACTATTTAGTGAAGATCTATTTGATGTGTCCTCTCTGCCTGCCATCCATAGGGATATACTTCCTAGGACATGGATAGCCTTCCTGAGACCTTTTTACAACTTTGATGTGGATCACCGTGATGGGGCAGTCAAAGTTGGGCAGACTGGAATCTCTCTGAAGAATTTAGAATTGGAAGCTTGGTGGTGGCACATGCCTGTAATCCCAGCACTCAGGAGGCTGAGGTAGGAGGATTATGAGTTTGAGGCTAGCCTGGGTTACATAGTGAGACCCTGTGTCTAAATAAGTAAGTAAGTAAATAAATAAATAAATGTTTGGAATTGGAAATGAGGAACAGCCACTGACTATGGGATGGTCCCCTGAGTAAATGTAAATGTGGAAACTGAGGATTGGCCAAGGGCAGAGACAAACAGAGAAAACTAGCTGCAGAAGGGTAAAGCAGCTTTTCTGAGAGGAGAGGAAATCAGAAGCAGAGGACAAAGGCAGGCTGGCTTCCCAGGCCCATCCCTTGGCCTTACTGTCCCTGGGTACCATGAGGTCACTCTAGGATAAGTTAGCTTGAGTGGGCTTCTGTTTCTTGCAGGTTGGCATTCAGTGGCATTTCTCGCCTCCCTGGGCATCAGAACCAGGTCCTAGCAGCTTCCTTGAGCTTAGACTGTGGGAGCCAGCACTGGACATACAGATAGGGGCACTTGACTTCAGCACAAGGTACTGTTGCCAAAGGATTTTCTGAAGGAATTGTTTCTCTGGCCTCTCTGGTGTCTGATAGCTCTGATCCTAACAAGATGGGAGCAATAACTTCCCAAATCAGTGGGTAGACCTTGTTTTGATTCTAAGTTGTACAAAATAACAGCAAAAAGATGTTTTTGAGACAGTAAGAGAAATTTGAATCTAGTCTAGATAGCCAGCCTTACTAAGGAATTGTTGTTAGGTGCTATGGAGTTGGTGTCCAACTCATAGCGACCCTACATACAACAGGCGAAACAATATTGTTAGTGCTTCTCTGCTATTCATAGGGTTTTAAATGGTTGATTGTTATTTTGGGAGTGGGTTGCCAGGTCCTTCTCCCAAGCCTACAGTAGGTGGTGCTGCCAGGCGGTCTTTCATTCAAGTACTAACCAGGCCTGACCCTGCTTAGCTTCTGAGATCTGACAGGATTGGATGTCACAGTAGGGTGACTGTAGGCCACTAAGAAATTGTTGTTGTTGTTGTTGTGTGCTGTCGAATCGGTATCCGACTCATAGCGACCCTCCTAGGGTTTTCAATGGCTGAGTGCTTCGGGATTGCCTTGGGAGTGCATTGCCAGGCCCTTCTCCCATTTTTGGGGTGCTGGGAATTGAATTCGGGACCTCAGAGACTGCAGCGCAGCGCTCTACCAACTGAGCTAAATCCCAGCCCACTAAGAAATTAGTCTCATTTTATTAGGAGACATAAGGCATTTTGGTTATATTTTCAACAGTAGTTTAATTTCATAGAGATGTGTACTAAAATACTCATGATATCTGGGATTATCTTTAAAATACTCCAGAAAAAGCAAATAATGAAATAAAATCCTTAAAAACAAAAAAGTGGTAGCAATAGATAAATATTAATTATTGATGAAGCTGAGTGATAGTTACATGGGGATTAATTACCTATATTCTCTACGTTTTGTGTTTGAAATTTTTCATAATAAAGTTAATATATCAGAGAAAGATGTGGCAGTCCATTCCTGAAAACAATCCTCAAACAGTCAGCCACTGAAAATCCTAGGAGGGTCACTATGAGTTGGACCCAACTCGATGGCACCTAACAACAACAACATAGATATAGATGGATACAGATAAAAATATGGATAGGAAAATTAAATGGAGATCTTGGCATGACAGTGGACTGCTGGTGGGGTTCCTCCCTCTTGACAGGTTCAACTGAGGGAGCCATCCAAGGATGCCTTTGGTTGGGGCAGGTGGTCCTTCCTGCTGCCCATTCTCCAAAGGTTCTGAAGAGCTGCCAGCCAGTCATGCCCCACCTGGCGAGAGCTCTGTGAGTGCTCCAGTCTCCGCCATCTCTTCTCACTTAACTAGCCTTCCTATCACACTTACTTGCCAACGAATCTAACCTTACCATCCTGAGTCAGCCATATGATAGTCTTGCATCACTTGGCTGTGGCCCCAGCCTGCTTTGCCTTGTGCTTCCCCAGTCTCACTGCAGGACCACTGAAAATCTCTCATGGAGCCCTGCCCCCAATGCTGCTGATTGTAAGTGCTCACTAAGCACCTCTGTGGGGGAGAAGACCTCCTAGTATATCCCTAATTCTGTATTCACATAGCTAGTAGCTGAGAGCCCTGGCTGGAACCCAGGGTCTCTGAGTCCTCAGGGAACTCATTCTCTTTTACCTGGGACTTGATGCAGGTTCAGATTCATTTAAAAATCCATTTTTCCTACTTGCCCAGCATTAGCCTCAGCTATCAGTGTTTGACTAGTGGAAAAAGAGGGAAGGAACCAGGTTAGATACTGGATGCAAAACCAGCTTAATAATTGCAAACAATAAGACTAATCAGCTGATCATCAGAAGGTGGAAGTCAAACAACTTTAAAAGCCTTCAGCTGACCACAAATTTCCATGCATGACTCCACTGCAATGAAACAGAACAGCCACAGCCACAGGACGTAAACCTACTGCCCTGTCTCAGGACATCAGCAATCTGCAGCTCTTTCAGTCTGCTCTTGTACCCCCCTCCCCCTCTTCTCAAACCAGGGACCAGCCTGGAGTTCTCCTAACTCCCTGCTGGAGCCCCTCCACCTGCACCCAGCAATGGCACCATCCAGTAGCCTCTCTCAGCTTTGTGCCCTCTTAAACCACTCCCTTTCTTCTGACCCATTCCCATCAGCTTTCAATATGCTCACATCTCTCATCCTCAAAAACAAAGCCAGACTTCTGTCGAGCCTGTGTTCTCCTCCAGAGACTTCTTTAGCTCGTGCCCGTCACATACTAGCATCTTGACTGAACTGTCCAACCAAACCACCTTCTTCTGACTCTCTTCTTGGCCAACTGTTGTCTGGCTTCTGCTTACCATCTGCTAGATGGCTCCCAGTGCTCCAGCTTGTGGACACTCTTTGGTTCTTCCTTTCAAGGACTACTTCTTCCCTCTGCCCCCAATTTTGCATTTCCTCCTAGCTCTCCAGTCTCTCCTTCTCAATCTTCATTGTCAATTCCTCTTCCTCTGCCCATCATTGAAAGTTTGGGGCTCTGTTCTGGGCTTTATTCTCATGTTGCAAACTTGAGGGAAACCCAACCCTTTTCTATGGTTTAATTTCTCCCTGGATATTGATCCTCACAGATCTCTGCCTCTCTACTGGACTCCAGACTCAAAGTCCACATGATGACTGCGGACATGACCATTTGGAGTTTCCTCCAACATAATCTGTCCAAAAATGGAATACATTGTCAACCACCCCAAAACAAAACAAAATCACCCTACACATTAACACCTTACTATTCCTTTTGTATTTCTTAAACTGCTACCATGAGGCACTCACTTGCTCGGGCTATAAAGCAGAGCATCCTCTCTGACTATCTTTCTCTCACAGATGTCACCTGTGATCAAGTCCTGTCAATGCTATCTTTTAAATTATGTCTAAAATATTCCCCTTCTCTCTATCCCCATTGCCAATGTCTTGGTCCAGGGTTTCTTCATCTCTTCCCTGGACCAACCTATTAACTGACCAAGTCATGCTTTCTTTTATCCTTTATCCACATTAAAGCCAGATGATCTCTCTCACACACATACATGATTCTGCTCCTTTCCCACATAAAAGTCTTCAGCAGTCCTCCAAATCTCCCAGCATCAAGTTCAGTCTCTAAGACAGGATAGAGTGATGGAAAATTAGGGGGACATGGAAAGGGGGAAAGAGCCCACGCCCCACGATCTGGTTTGAGTAACATTAGCTGAGAATCAAAGATTTAAACACAACTAAAAAGAAAACCTCTGTGAGGACTGCCTGAATAGAGGCATTATTTTGGGGGGTTATGAAAATGCAAATATTAAAATAGCAATAAGCCATACTTAAGGTCAAAATGCATGTAAACTTATTTTCTCATCTGTAATCCTGTGTATCCTTAAGAATGTTATAAGTAAGATTATGGACCATGTTTGCAATGAACATATGACTAGACAAGTTCTTCCTATGAATTCCTTTGATTATTCTGACATATGCATCCTAATAACATGCCTTTCTTATTATATAGACCTAAACAATGCTCTTCCTGAGTGACCTTATAATCTCATTCTACTAAAGAGAAGGTCCTTAGATAAAAGTATACCAAAAATTTATATCTCATCAGCATCTCTTTTTCCTTCATAAACCAAAATTTCATTTATAAAAGAGGAAGTTGTTTAAGATGAAAAGGATAGGTAAATCAGCTCATGTTTTTTTTTGGGGGGGGGTTGTTGTTGTTGTTTTGTTTTGTTGTACTTACCACTTTGCTTAAAGTTTAAACTGAGTTGTAAATTACATTGTTTGAGCAATGCAATTTCAAAAGCCACAAAATCATATGTATAAAACTACTGTTAAGGTAGTCAAATGGGACTGACTCTCTGGAGAAGTCTGAATCCATGTCTTGGACGTGTACTATTATTCTTTTCTTAAGTGTCTCTCCCTTCAAATGCCATGCTTAAATCTAAACCATGTACTGTCTGTTATCTCTAATACACTCATTTTGTCTCTGATTCATCCTCAAAGTCTTTTTTTGTGTTGGAGCCAAGGACCTGGCTTTACCTGAGCAGAGGTCCCTAGGTAAGGAAATCCTCAAGCGACAGGTGGCAAAATTGGCCTGCATCTCCCACTGCTGCTGACATCTTCCCGGCACAACCTGCATAGGGCCTGCATGATTGACCTTGCTCTACAGTCCAGCCATAAGGAACTTCTGCCTGTTCCTTTATTGCCTGTTTATGCTGGTCCAGAGGACTCCTCCTCTTTGCCTGCCCTCTCCCAGCTAACTTGGACCCACTCTTCAGGTGTCTTCCTCCTGGAAGCCTTCTTTGAGCTCTCCCTGTTTGGGGTAGATGCCCTATGCTGTCCATTCAAAGCACTCCCATTACCAAATGCCTACTTACTTGTCCCTGTGCTTCCATTAAACTGAGAGCCCAATCGAGAAAGGATGACATCCACCATGGTCCATTTTTAAATCTCTAGCCCCTGGCTCATGGCTTACAAGCAATAAGTACTTAGTAAACATTATCTGAATGAAGGGATGAATAAAGTTTGTTAACCTCTACACTCCTGCAGTGCTCTCAGCATCCTGCTGGGAAAATATGTCTTTTCTTCTAAGTAGAAGTACAAAGTCTCTACTTAGGCCTGGAAACTTGCCAAAGTTATCTCACATTCTTTCCTTAAATGCCTACTATCCCTTCCTTAAATGCCTACTATCCCTTCCTTTGGCTCAGTTGGTAGAGCGCTGTGCTGCAGTCTCTGCGGTCCTGAGTTCAATTCCCAGCACTGCAAAAATGGGAGAAGGACCTGGCAACCCACTCCCAAGGCAATCCCGAAATAATCAGCCCTTGAAAACCCTATGAGGGTCGCTATGAGTCGGATACCGACTTGACGGCACCTAATAACAATAATAAACCCCTTCCTTTACACATGAACCCTGCAGTCCTCATGTTAGCCAACTGGGTATTTCTTTTATCTTTGTAACTTTCTAACATATAACCCTACTTAAGAATTTAAATTAGCCAATTGGGTAAAGACAAGATTGTGTGGTCAAAACCCTAGCCAATAGGGTGAGACACAGTCTGAAGACTGAGAAGTGGCTCTCCTCCCCTTGTGCTTGCTGGCTCCCACGTCCTTCAGGCTGTTGTGCACCCTTTTATAGAAGTAAAGTTGCCTTGCTGAGATACTTTAATTTCTGAGTGTCTCTTTTCGACATCCGGGCCATACTTTCAACACTGCTCTGCTTTACACACAGAGGGAGCAACTCAGGCTGCATAAGGTTGATTCTAGATGAATGGTGAGACCAGAGTGCTAGGGATGTGTGCTGCCCTACCTTGAGAGGAAAAATGATTCTAAGAGGGCGTTATACACTCTCTTAAATGGAAGTAGGCTCAAGGTTGAGACATAGTGTTTAAGCTTTCTCTTCCATCTCCTATGGAGTAAGGAACTATCCCTGGGGAACAATTCATGGCTTTGGAAAATGTGCTGATCTGGTCTGACCCAACAAAGCTGACCCACTTCTCAAGTGCCTCTTTCTGCTATTTCTATGTCATTGCAGGAGTGTTCTCAGAGCGTATGTATCTCCTAAGAACCTCTGCAAGTTTATGCTCTCGGGCTGCTCTGAGTTAAAGCCAGAGCAGCTTGAATTTGGAATTTGTTTTCAGAGCTCTTGGAAGACACTAAGCTCTAGTTACTTCTGAGTAACCCCAAAGGGCCCTCCACACTTGAGTGGGTTCCAACCTGGGTCATTCTCCTTCCCACATCTCCCCTTATAGTCAGGCAGAGGTGGGCTTGAGAAAGGTCAGAATTCTGGGCAAATTGCTTGCTCACAGTGAGGGGTTCACCCACACTCCACCTGATCTAACCCTTCTTTCATGCAAGGTCATCATCAGCCAACAGCCAGCTGCATTTCCCTCATGGGAATGCTAAAAAGACAGAGTTAGTAAAAATCCATTTTATCCACAGCCTGACCTACCAACATCGATCACATTAGAAATGACACCCTGCACACAGTCCCCATTATGTGCACAGGGCAAGGCTCAGCAGAGCTCAAAAAGCCACTTAAATCCACACAGGAGTGACTCCTCCAAAGGCCTGAAACATCCCCCTAACAACCCCTCACAAAGCAATGCCGGGAAAAATTCCTTGCGGATTTGAGATTTTCACTCTCTTAATCTCCTAACTCAATAAAGCAAACACTCCCTGCAACAAATTAAATACTTTTATTAAAGGGCCCCCTCCTCAATTCTCTTTGATGTGGGTACATGAGACCTGTAAGCTCCCAGGGCCTGAGTGTCTGCTGGAGGGGCTAACCCATTCCCCACCATTGGCTTCTGCTACTTCAAGGAGGCCCAGAACCCACTAGGATTATAGATTTTTAGATTCTGGAAACTTCTGAGACCTCTGGTTTCCCGTAGGTGTGTCCCATAGCCTGTTATCTCAGGGAAATGCTTCCCATTCTCTTGAAGGAGTGATAGGCTCCTCACAGGTCTGACCCAAGTACCTCTACACCTGCGGTTTACCCAGAGGACCCAGCCAAGCTCTCCAGGCCATGGTGGACTTCTTGGCTAAGGGTCAAATCCTTCAGGTTTCACTTGTGGGTCATACCTTGAAAGGTTAGCTGGAAACCAGAGTCAGCTGGACAGAAAATTACAGGACGATGGTCCAGAAGTGGATAGAGCAAAGTCAAAGTGGGGAGGCCCTCAGGCCTCTCTCCCACTGCTTCCTGTCCCTAAGCTGACCCTCAGCTGCTCTTCGCTGAGATCTGCCTGGAATTGGGCTCAGCTATTGGATTTCTGGTCACCACTTCCTTGTTACTATGGGTTTGAGGCAGTTACCCTGAGGCCTTTCCAGGATCTCCTCAGATGTCACCTCAGAAAACCTGCCTTGAAGGGTAGGCATGGTGGTGCATGCCTGTAATCCCTCCACTTAGGAGGGTGAGGCAGGAGGATCATGAGTGGCAGACCAACCTGAGCTACGTAACTAGACCTTGTTTCAAACAAAAACAACAACAAAAAGAGAAAGACTGCCTTGCAGGAAAATCTACCACCTTGCAGATGATAGCTGCCAGAACCCTTCATAGTTTCAGAGGCATCTCACCCATGGTTTTCTCAGTTTCCTCTCTGGGGCTATAGTGCAGAGGGCTGTATGGATCCACACAAGGAAATAGAAAGAGGGTATGTTTAGTTTCTGGTAATAAACAAGTCTCTGAGGACCTGAGGCCTTCTCAGCAAGGGCTCTGTGAAATAGGCCCACACAGAGAGTCTGGTCCTGCAAATTACCCTGCCAGGGGTAATTTCTGGGTACACAACTTGCCCATCGTGGGGAGAAGGCAGCCCCTTTACCTGGGCCTCTGAGAAGGCCCTTTCTAGCTTTCCTCTTCTCTATTACCCCACCCTTAGGCAGAAGAGTCCTGTACTCAGGAAGAACAGTGACATTAGCCCCAAGCCATTCAGAGAAGTTAAGCCAGAATAGTCTATGTTGGGCCCTGGTCATTTGAAATGTCGTGTCCCCTCCTATCAGCCCTGGATTGATGTCCTGGGTTCTGTTATCTGTCTGCATTTACCTCCAACTCCAGTAGAATTGCTTCCAGAGCTACATCCTCCCCTACGAGTCAAAACAGAGTCCCTTGATATTGAAGGGGGCAGGGAAGTGGCTGAGAAAATGAGGAAAACATGACCAAGTGCATAGCCCTCAAGCTGGAGAGTCAGACAGGCCTGGGTGGATCCAGACTCTGCCACGTATATGCTCTGACCCTTTGCAAACTACTTATTGTTTTACACCTCAGAACCCCATCTGTAAAATGGGATAATAGTTTTGGCCCTGTCAGGTCACTGGGTAACTTGAATGAGATGAGCCTGTGAGTCATGTAGCATGTTCAAGTTCAGTGATGGCTGATGGGAAGATACCCAGGGATTGCCCACAGAGACTGGGCCCAGCTGTGGTGCTGGTGCTTCATTCCTCCCCATGGCCTGCAGGGCTTTGCCAGGGTACCCAGTGGCCTTTGTTCCAGACACTCCTGCAGCAGAGATGGAAAAAAGAAACTTGAAGATGTTGAAATTTCCTTCTCACTTCACACAGCAACTTGCCAGGCCAAGGAGGGAGGCAGGTGAGGAAGAGTCCAGGCCACAGTTGGAGGGAGCTGCCAGGCTCTGGGTGTCAGGGTGGCTCCTACAGAGCTGGCCCTGAGCACAGCTGGGACTTGGCCTGTGCATTCTCAGCTGGCGCACTGTCATCTCCAATGAGGCACCAAAGCTCAACTTTTTTTTTTTTTTCCAAAGCTCAACTTTACCTAACAAATATTACTCCCTAGTATTTAACTTATATAATTAAAAATAAATGAAATTTTAATTTAATAAAGTTAATTAAAATTGTGTTCTCCTGGGGTGGAGGGGTATAATAAAGAACAAAGAAAAGTAGAGAAATATCAACATAGACTGTTCTCCAGACTCTCAGCATCCCTCCCAGGGTCCTTCCTGCGGCTCTTCCCATTTCCTTCCTTTTCCTTGGGTTCTTTGGAACACATGGCACTATTGGCCAGTCCAGTTTGATTCAGTGGTCACTCTGTCTCAGGTTTGAGGGATGCGGGCAGCACCAACCACTCTTTACTCAGACCCATCCTGGGACTTCGCCATGAGGTTTTCCTTCAGCCTTCAGGACCTCCAGTTTTCTACTGTCTGTATATATGGAACTCACTCTCATTCCTACACTTTCCTCCATGGCTCCACCTCTGCAACTCACTCTGAGAGTCCAGCCCCAAACTCTGCCAAGTCCTTTCCTCTTCAGTGGCCCACTAAACCTTTCCATCTGGATTTTCCTTGCCACTCAGACAAGGTGTACCTGGCACACACACTCCTTCCTTCACAAAGCCCTCCCTGTCTACCCCAGCCTGGTTGGTACTTTTCCCTCCTACAGCATTTAGTTTGAACCATTTGCTAATAAAGAATACATGACTTTATATTATTTGTCCAGGGTCTCATGGGTGACTATTTTATCTTTCCACTTGGATTTTCATTTCTTTGAAGATAAAGACAAAGTCATTTATGTCTGTTCTTTAGAGCCCAATACAATTTGGGACACCAAGAAAAGTGGGTGGGAGGGTCTTTGTGGACAAGCAAGACCCCTGGCAGATGCTACTTTCCTCCAAAAGGGTCAGCACAGCCTGGTCTCAGGTACACTACAGGGAAGTCCTCTTCTACCTCCCTCCTAGGGCTCCATCTCACCTGGCTGACTCCTTCCACTCCATCTGGTCCCCATCATGCTGCAAAGTGTCCATCTCTGTGAAGAGGGTAGGATTGGGAGCCTCATCTTCCTCCCCCAGGATGTCCTGGAGCTGCTCAGCAGCTGGAGACCCTGCAAAAGGAAGGTGAAAGGATCTGCCAAGTGCTCTGTGGAAGTCAGGAGGCTCACAAGGCAAACAGAAATGGAATAGGCAACAAGGGCAAGGGGAAAGTATTTCCTACTTCAGTAAAACTAAGTTCAGCTTTTGGGTCAAGCTGAACTCATATCACTTTGGATTGGATGAGGGTGAGATATTCTTTAAGATAAAAGAGATGAAATGATTTGGTCAGTATTTAGACTCCAGGGTCTTATAGTTGACAGTGAAGAAGGACGGAAAATGGACAAAGCCAGGAAAGCAGTAAGAACCAGGAACAGAACAGAAAAGTGAAATGAGAGACATTCTGACCCAACTTCAACATGACAAACCCAGAGGGTTCCTCTTTCCTGCTGGGCCCCAAACCAGTCAACTTCCAAAGGTGGTCTCAAAGAGACAGTGAGCCATGCAGGACATGCTTGTACCAATGTGCCATGTTTCCACCTTCTTCACTGGCAAAGTGAGCCTGTTTCCTGAGCGCTCAGCTTGCTCTCCAGTGGCCCACTGGGTGTCTGCCTCTCAGGTGCCTCAAAGCTCAGCATCCTAACACTCAATATCCTTTCCTCAAACATACTTCTTCCTGTCCTTCTTTCCAATATCAAGTGAATGCCTACTATGTGCCAGGTATTATTCCAGGTATTGGAAAATAAAGCTGTAAATAAGATCCACAGGTCGTTTTGCCTTTAAGCTCATGTTCTACTGGCAGACACAGATAATAAACAAGTAAACAAATCTGTAAATGAC
Organism: Pedetes capensis; assembly: GCA_007922755.1. Taxonomy (NCBI): domain Eukaryota; kingdom Metazoa; phylum Chordata; class Mammalia; order Rodentia; family Pedetidae; genus Pedetes; species Pedetes capensis. The sequence goes on from VMDO01008416.1 coordinate 32,587, forward strand.
CATTTCAGGTAATGACAGGGCTCTAAAAAAGACCAAATGCCCAGAGGAGCTGTAAGAGATAGCATGGTCATAAAAGACCGGACGAGGGGCATTTGAACTGTGACTTGAAAGATGAGAATGGGCCACTTCTGCACATCTGGAAGAAGAGTGCTTATGTATTCCAGACAACCTGAGGTGGGTATGTGCTGGTCAGTGTGGCTGGAACATGGTGAGGCAAAATAGAGGGATGATATAATGTTAAAGTAGGGATGGATGCCTTGGCCAAGAGCATCCCTAAACACCCACTATACAGGGGTAGACACCCTGGGGTTACCAACACCTTACCTCTCTTTCCCTCACCTCCATATCCATACTAGTGTTTTCACAAATACATTCCTTCCCCACCAACCCATTGACCTGTCCTGATTCCAGTCTCCCACCAACTGGCCCCTAGGCCTCATCAAGTCTTCCCCTTCCTGCCAGTCTCTTACCTCCTCAATTTATCATGTCCTCTGTCTTCACTGATTTCTCAGGGGCCCCAATGATCAATAATTTCAACTACTCTCTCATCACACTTCCACTCTCTTCCTCCTTGACTACCTAATGAAACCAGCTTGTCAATGCCCAAATAAGAATCCACTGGCCCAGGGTTCATGTCTGTAAATGTCTAAGGCTTCCAGAAGGAGGCAGAGTGCACAATGGACTTCTAATCCACCTAAACATGAGTGTGAATCTCAGAGTTGCTGCTTATGCGTGAGAAAATTCAATCTGAGTGAACAAGGTTTTTTGGAGTAAGAAATCAGGCAAGGAGAATAAAACACCTGACACAGGGCTTGCAATGTAACAAGTGCTTAACTCCCCTCACTGCCAATCCTAAGCACTCAGGCTCCTGAGCCCCACCATAGAAAACCACTCAAATGTGCAAATGGAAGGTTTCAACCTTCAGGGACCTCAAGTGCAGCACCCTTCCTGCACCTCTCAATGCCATTCCTAGCCTTTGCTCTTCTGTTTAAGTTTCTTGATCCATTTCCTACCCCACTTCACCATGTAAATAAAAGCCTCCAGGCAAGAAATCTATCAGATTCCAATCTTTTAGTACTTCTGTGTCCTTAACCCTGTGTCATCCATCTTTGAACAAAAGGAGTCCTTCCTCTAGCCTAATCCCTCATCCCATCTATCTACCTACTGCCCCCTCTGCTTCCAGGTGGCACATCCATTCCCCTGGCCTAGGCAGCAGCAGAGTTTGCTTTTAGGTTCATTTGTTTGTTTGTTCTTCTTTTTTAGGTCTTTTGAGATAGGACCTCCCAATGTACCCAGGATGGCCTGGAACTCATGGTCCTCTTGCCTCATCCTCCCTAGTGCATGCACCACCATACCCTGCTCAGAGTTTGCTTTAAAAGCATTTCAAACATGTTCATGTGGTGGATTCCTGGGAGTCATGGTGCTCTTTGGGCAGCACCATAAAATATGGTATACATGAGTTAGAAATAATTTTACTAGCAGGACACAGTGGCACACTCCTGTAATCCCAGCAACTCAGGAGGCAGAGGCAGGAGAATCCCAAATTCAAGGCCAGAGGCAGCCTGCATAATTTAAGGAGACCCTGACTCAAGATTAAAGAGCAAAAAATGGGGCTGGGGGTCCAGCTCAGTGGCACAGTGCTTGCAAAGTATGCCCTGGGTTCAGACCCCCAGTGCTGCAGTAAATATTTACTAGCAGAAAATATATCTGTATGTAGATCAGTGGACCTCATGATCTAAATGGATTTTAACTCCAAAGTTTTCTGTTATTTTTAGTTTATTTCCTTTTCACTGGCTAATTAAAATTGCTGATATTTGCTAGGAGACACTGAAGATTTAAGGAAACTTAATAGAAGAAAACCAACACTCAGAAAACTCTATTTTTTCTTCAAATTTGGAGAAGACTACAACTGTTTGATTCTGTGGGGCCACGCTAATTCTTCATGGTATCAGAGTTCAATAACTACTTCTTCTTCTTTTTTTTTTTTTTTTTTTTTGCCAGTGCTGGGGATTGAACCCAGGGCCTCCCACATATTAAACACATGCTAGGCAAGTACCTTACCACTGAGCCACACCCTTAACCCTTGAAAATTTGATCATGCCCAGGTGAAAAACCTTCAATGGGTCTCCATTGCCTAAAGCCTAGGGTTGGTGATATGGCTCAAAACTTCTCTTGTTATCTGGCCCTACCCAGCCTTTCTAGATTCTCATGTGGCCCTCACCCAGCTGCCATGTATTCCAGCAACCATGGGCACCAGTTGCTCCTGAACCCAGGCCTGCCTGACCCCAGCCACATCAGACCACATACTGTTCTTTAAAAGGAGGGCATGCCACCCCTTGGGCCTCTGTGCCTACCATTCCATAGGCCTGGAATTTCCTTCCCCCTTAAAGGCCAGGAAGAAGACAGGTAAATAGATGGATTGTGGAGAGATGTTACAGGGCAGAGAGCCCTGTGTCCAAACCAGCCTGTTTGGGGCATTACCTGCTCCTGGGAATAGCTGAGCGGTAGAGGTTCTGCTGTCCGTGCTGCCTCTGGCCCCAGCCTGTTTCTGCTGCTGCCACCCTGGCCACTGCGTCCACAAGTCCTCTTCCTCACACAACAGACTCACTTTTGTTTCCAGTTAAGCAGCAGGGGAGGTGTGGGGAGAGGAGGGGTGAGGAGGGGCAGGCTAGGGAGATGGAGAGAGGACTTTATGTAGAGAGAATAGAGATGTGAGTTTGAAATGGATTGTGTGGAATTTTGTGAGAAAAACTCTATCTAGAGCAAATTAAAGATATTCTCTGTGTGTGCATGAGAGAGAGAGAGAGAGAGAGAGAGAGAGAAAGAGAAAGAGAGAGAGATATGAGGGGAGGGAGAGAGAGGAGGGAGAGGGAGGTCTCTGTGCACTGGAGAGAGGAGGGCTCAGTGACCACAGTGTCAGCTCCAGCAGGAAGCTGGGTCCCCACAGCAGCACTACCTGACAGGACTGGCAGAACTGCCTCCTGTCCCTTCCCCTCAGGCTGGGAGGCTCCAGGAGGGCCTGGGCACCTTTCCTCAGGCTCTTTTATAAGGGCTAAGGCAGGATTTGCTTGCAACACCCAAGGGCCTCCTTAAGAGCCTTGGCAACAGGTGAGGCCTGTTCTCTCAGCCCTGGGTGGAGGAGGGGTTGTCTGAGGAAGGTGCTTGCTTTGGGGGTGGGGGTGGGGGGAGGGGGCTGTCTCATATGTCACAGCAAGCAATGTTTGGTCCATAGTGTGCCATATAGCTGGTTTCTGTCCTTTCCCAGCTCCCTCCCTTCCTTCCTTCCTCCCTTTTTTTTCCCCTTCCCTTCCCTTCCCTTCCCTTCCTTCGTACTGGGAGACTGAACTTAGTAAGTGCTCTACCAATGAGCTTCACCCTCAGCCCATTTTTTATATATCTTGAGACAAGGTCTTAGGTTACACAGGCTGCGTGTCTGCCTCTGGAGTCACTGGGATTACTGGTGTGTGCCACCGCGCCCAGCCTTTCCTTTCCCAACTTTAAACCCAAACTCCTGGTCTTCCTTCTATTCATCCACCTGTAAGACGGAACGCCAGATGTCATCACTCAGGGGGCATTTTCTGAGAGCCATGGACAGTGGGAACTGGATGCTGCTGGGTGTGTATGATCTCCTCTGGGTAATTGTTTTGCTTCTCTGAGAAACTCCTAATCTCTTGGGTTTAGCTCAGCAAGTGCTTACTGAGTACTTAGAATGTGCCAAGGTTGATTAGAGGTCACCCAGCCAGTGCTGCTCAAGGGAGCTACAAACCCTGAATTCAATAAGTCTTAGGACTGGGAGGGACCTTAGGGGTGATGGAGTCCAAAACCTTCATTTCACAAATGAGGAGACTGAGAGCCAGCTTACAACACAGAAGGCCCTGGCCTGGAGGAAGCGAGTGGAGCCTGGGAGAGAAAGAGCCTCCTGCCACCCTCCACTCCACCCAGCCCCATGGCTGACTCTCTTCACCATATTTCCATACCTGAGGCTTAAGGATCAAGCATGTCTATTTTAAAGCTGAGGAAACAGGATCAGGGGGTCAGGGTTGTGTATTGAATGCTGTACTCCAGGAAAAGCCACCATCATATAGCCTGGCAGCAGGCATCCTTGGAGTTTCTGCTCTTGTGGGCAGTGAGTGTCTAGGCCCCCTGAGGGTCCTATGCTCCACAGCTTGCATTGCACTGTGGCTGAGACTGGCCCAGCCCCTTCTGAGTGCTGCAGCCAGCATCAAGTCAGGGACTGCGGGGGAGCTCAACTCCCAAAGAAAGAAAGCTAAGGATGCCAGAGGGACCTCTGTTAACGTGGTGTAAGAGCCCAGACCTGAATTTAACTCTGCATGCTGCTAATTACTAGCAGTACCATCTTGGCAAGGCATTAGGCTCTCTGAGGCTTAGTCTCCCCACCTATAAACTGGGAATAATCACACCTGCCTCCCTCAGTTGTGATTGCGAATAAATGAGATAATATAGGTAATGAAACTGGCACAGTGCTGGACACACACCTCTCAATAAATGATCACTATTATTGTTGCCAGGTTTGGCCCTCCTCCTTTATTAACAGTCACCAGCCTGTGCCCTCTAAACATTTCTGGGGCCCAATCCTTTTCAGTTTCTAACCTGCTGCCCTTCTGCCCCGGCCCCTCCTCTCTCAGTGACCCTCCCTCCTGCCCACAGAAGATTTAGCTCACCACGTGCTAGGCTGCTGCACTGGGTTTCTCTGATGCACTTCGGGTCCCCTATACAGGCAGGATGTCACAATCTAACCCACATAATGAGAAATACCATAGGTAATAGCCCCTCTGTTCTATAACTACCTGTGAGAGGCACACAGCCTGGGCCCAACAGTCAGAATAGACTCAGCCAGCAATTGCCAGTTGCCGGGAGAAGCATAAGCTTGTCCCTTCCAGGGAGCACACTGTAAGAAGCACACAGTGGTGTTTTCATTGAATGAGGACTGACTAGTCACTGGAGGAACAGAGCATAAGATGATCTAGTGGACTGTAAACCAGCAGGCAGCACAGACTGCACCTCCAGGGAAAGACCCAGGAACCATGTATGACCATCAGCTCTGGCGAGTCCTCTCAGGACTTCCTCTTGTTTAGGTTGCACTCAAGTCACTGGAGAGTCCTCTTTACAAGGTTGGGGGCTGTCTTGTTCACATCATGCTGCTGGCCCCTAACATAGGCCTCACACAGCATGGGTGTTCAATAAATATTTGCTGGGTGGGTGAATTTGACTGATTAACACTCATGAGCACATCAGCTGGGATTAGCTGCAGTAAGAAAGGAGCCAAGAACAAGAAAATGGAGCTGGGGGTGGGGCGGTAGGGGAAGGCAGAACAGCTGTGAGTGGCTCGAGGCCACCAAATATTGGGGAACAGAAGATAGGACCTGAGGGTGCCAAGTCAGATGTGAAATGGGTCTTTGAGAGGGTACATGGAAGACCTAAATTCTGGTTTCATGGGAATAAAATTCTTTTTCTCTAAAGTTGTACATAAACTCCAAGTGTGCTCACTGAGACAGGAAGAGGACACAATCTGCCCACTTGTGCTTATGGGATTCTCTCTTGTGGTGGTAGATTTGGAGATGTCTGCCCAGCCCATGTTCCCGTCCCACAAGGATTACCCCTTGGAGGCCATCTTTGGGTAATATGATGATCTGTGCCCCTAGCCACAGTTAATTGGATCAGAAGTAGTTAACTGGATACCTACCCAAGCTTGGAAATTTTGAATTGGGTCTCAGAATTAGCTGGGCCTTTCCTAATGGCTGCTGGGAGAGAGGGTATGTAAATTGCATGCCAGGGGCACGGACAGGCAGAAGAGGCTGGGTTACAGAGAAAGAGGAATGAAGCAGAACTGGAAGAGGAATAGTAGGAAGGGGACATGAGGTCCCAGAGAGGGGATGGGGAAGATACTGCATCCTCCCCCCTGAGCTTGGTTATTCCTTCTGCCTTGGGATAGTGAAAAATTCTTTTGCTCTTTATACTGAATGCAGACATAAGCTCCCCAGTAGAGGCCCAGTTCTCAGAAGTTTTTCCTTGTTCTGGCCTAATCTATCTCTTAAGCCTTGTTGTTGTTGTTAGATGCTATCGAGTCCAACTCATAGAGACCCTATGTACAACAGAACGAAACACTCCACCATTCTGTGCCAGGCACACTATCTTATTTATGTTTAAGCCCATTGTTGCAGACACTGTGTTAATCCATCTGATGGAGGGTTTTCCACTTTTTTACTGACCTGCAGCTCTCCCAAACATGATGTCTTTCTTCAGGGATTGGTCCTCCTGACTATATGTTCAAAATATGTGAGACATAGTCTAGCCATCCTTGCTTCCAAGGAGTATTCTGGTTGTACTTCTTATAGGACAGATCTGTTGGTTCCTTTAGCAGTCCATGGTATATTCAATAGACGTCTCCAGCACCATAATTCAAAAGCATCAATTCCTCTCCTGTCTCCCTTGTTCAACGTCCAGCTTTCATTTAAGTCTTGACTACCCACGAAAGCCCATCTCTAAACAGCACCCCACAATTAGCTAGGAAGGCACTACCTACCCTTCCCAAGAAATCCTTAGTCCTAAATCACAGGAGAAGGTAGCACCAGAAGGGGGCCTGCCAGAAATGCTGACAACAAAACCAGACACAAGGCACTTTAATCAACACACAAGCTGTGATCACTTATGTCTTCTTTAGACCCGCTGGACTGCAACCCTCACCAACCTATGAGAACAAGATGAGATGTCTACAGTCAACACAGCCCACTTTGCAGAAGAGGCTGTTTTTCAAAACACTAGACAACTGTGGCACCCACCTGCCTGGGACCTACATCCCTTCCCTTAAAAACCATACAAAAGATTCTCCCTTAGGGAAAAGTATGTGATGGTTATTATAGGTAAGAGCCAACCATCTTTCAACAATGCTGGATTATTGCTAATAAAATTCTTTGTCACTCTGCCTCTCTATTTATTGACTCCATGGGGGAGCAAAAACCTAACCTTATGTGTTTACCATATAAGCAATCCTGCTGGTGTGTGTGTGTGTGTGTGTGTGTGTGTGTATGTATCTGTCTCTCTCTCCTTCCTTGCCCAAGCTAGCTCAAGTAGATTTCTGATATTGTATTAAAATCACTTTCTTAACCATAAGTCCCCATACATGAAATTCTAGGGCATGCAGAACTTTCTTTGAAACTGTAAGAGTAGCCAGGAGTAGTGGCACATGCTTGTAATCCCAACTGCTTGGGAGGTGGAAGCAAAAGGATCACAAATTCAAGGTCAGAGGCAGCATTTGTAATTTAGTGAGATCCTGTCTCAAGTTACAAAATAAAAAGTCAAGTGGGAGGCTTAGGGTGCAGCTCAGTAATAGAGCATTGGTATTTATAAGGACCCAGTACTGAGAAAGGAAAAAAAAAGAAAAGAAAAAAGACAGCTATAAGGGTTATTTAAAAAAATGCGGAGTCACTGTGACAGGTATCAGTAAAAGAGAGCAGAGAAAAGCAGAGGTGAAGCAGGCTAAAGAAAGGAAGGTCAAGGAGAGATACCTTGGCTCTGGCCCTGGAGAAAGAAGGAAGCCCAGCTGAGTCAGAGGGGCTGGCAGAGCCTGGCATATGCATGCTGGCTCACAAAAGTGCCTGCAGATGGCACCAGGGAAGAGAAAACCTCAGTGTGATTGGGGGAGACCTGAGCCTACAATGCTCATAGACAAATTGAAATAAGGAGTCCCTGTCCTATCCTGTCTGTGTCCCCCATGTCACTCAGCATCTCTGGACCTGAGGAGGGCACCAACCTCAGTGTGAAGTCAGATAGGCCCTGAGCAAGCGTGTGTGGGAGACCCCCTGAAGAAAAGTGAATAATGACACCCACTGGTGCTCACTTATTCCCAAAGACCCAACTGGTAAAAGGCAATTCATTGTACTGTGTCTGTTATTTATCATTTAAGATGTATGAAATGTCACCAAGAGTCTTCCATTTGCATATTGTCCTTATTCTTTTGTTTTGGTGAACATAAATGCAGTCAAAGTGAAAAAGTCATCATTTTAAATCAAAACAGACAGTGGAAGTTTCTTCCTTCTAAGCCAAGAGGGGAACTAATAAACTGAGCATCAAAGAGTTGTGAGGAAACCCAGGAAGGCAGTGATAGTGGATTAGAGGTGCCAAAACCATGGTAGGAAGCTGCAGAGAAAGATGACCAAGGGGAAATTTCCAGTTGCCAGAAGATTTTTAAGAATAGGGCTATCTACCATCTTATCTTAAAGACTATATATCTCTGTAATATAAAACCCTCCAAGTTTCCAATCTGTCAACAAAGTCTGTTCTTCACATATGTACCTTAAACAACCAATTTTGGGGAAAACAAAGAAGGGTAGAACTCCACTTCTGAGCTGGCCTGGAGGAGAAAGAGGTGAACAGATACAGGAGGTGAAACAGCAAGATGGAGAGCTCCCCAGATGGGGACTTGGAGCCAGAGTGATGCTGAGACTAGAAGGCTCTGGAATTGCACAGACATTTAGGTAGAGGCTTAGAACTCCCCAGAATGGGCACACATAGGCTTGGAGGTCAACAGACCTGTTTTAATTTCCACACTTCACTGATTATCAGCTGTATCATGTCCCATCTCTTTGAACTCTGGTTTCCTAATCTGAAAATGTTATAATATCCCCCTTTTTGCATTAGTATGGAGAATAATTGAGAAGATGGATAGTGTCTGATTTCAAAATGTATTACAGAGATATAGTAATCAAAAAGTATGCTACTGGTATAAAAACAGACACACAGACCAGTGGAACAGAGTAAGTTGTTGTTAGTGTGCAACAGAACGAAACACTCCCTGATTCTGTGTCAGGCACACTATCTTATTTGTGTTTAAGCCCATTGTTGCAGACACTATCCATCCATCTAGTTAAGGGTTTTCCTTTTTTTCACTGACATGCCACTCTCCCAAACATGATGTCTTTCTCCAGGGATTGGTGCCTCCTGACTACATACCCAAAATATGTGAGAGGCAGTCTAGCCATCCTTGCTTCCAAGGAGCACTCTGGTTGTACTTCTAGAACAGATCTGTTGGTTCTTTTGGCAGTCCATGGTATGTTCAATACTGATCTCCAGCACCATAATTCAAAAGCATCAATTCTTCTCCTGTCTCCCTTATTCAGCATCCAGTTTTTACAACCATATGATATGACTGAAAATGCCATACCATGAGTCAAGCGCACCTTCGTCTTCATGTGACATCTTTACTTTTCAATATGCTAAAGAGATCTTTTGCCACAGCTTTCCCCAATGCAATGTGTCTTTTGATTTCTTCACTGCTGATTCCACAGGTGTTGACTGTAGAACCAAGTAAAGTAAAACCTTAGACAACCTCAATCTTTTCTCCATTTATCATGAAGTAGCTTACTGACCCAGTTGTAAGGATTTTTGTTTTGTTGATGTTGAGTCGCAATCCACACTGAAGGGTATGTTCTTTGATCTTCATCAGTAAATGTTTCAAAACCTCTTCACTTTCAGCAAGTAGAGTTGCATCATCTCATAACACAAGTTGTTAATGAGTCTTCCTCCAATCATGATGTCATGTTCTTCTTCATAAAGTCCAGCTTCTCAAATTATTTGCTCAACATAGAAATTGAAGAGGTAGCCCAGCACCATGGCACATGCCTATAACCCCAATGGCTCGGGAGGTGGAGGCAGGAGGATTGCAAGTTCAAGACCAGAGGCAGTCTGCATAATTTAGCGAGATCCTGTCTCAAAAAGTTAAAATAAAGAGGGGGGGGCGCCTGGGTGGGAGTCAGCTTAGTGGTACAGCACTTGCAAAGCATGTAAGCATGAAACCCTGGGTTCAACCCCCAGTACTGCAAAAAAAAAAAAAAAAGAAAGAAAAGAGACTGAAGAGGTACAGTGAAAGGATACAGCCCTGATGTACACCTTTCTTGACTTTAAACCAGGCAGTGTTTCCTTGTTCTGTTTGAATGACTGCCTCCTAGTCATGATTCCTTATGAGTACAATTAAGTGCTCTGGTATTCCCATTCTTTCCAGTGTCATCCATAATTTATTATGATCCACATAGTAGAATGCCTTTGCATAGTCAATAAAACATAGATATCTTTCTGGTATTCTCTGCTTTTAGCAAATATCCATCTGACATCAGCAATCATGTCCCTGGTTCCATATCCTCTTCTTAATCCAGCTTGATTTTCCAGCAGTTCCCTGTCTATATACTGCTTTAGTCACTTTTGAATGATCTTTAGGAGGCAAGGGAGGAAGACAAGGAGGGGGGAAATGGAGGAGGAGAAGGATGAGAAGAAGGAGGAGGAGGAGGAGGAGAAATAAAAAGTGTTGGCAAGGATGTGGAGAAAAGCAGAAAAAAGGGAATCCTTGTGAATTGTTGGTGGGAATGTAAATTGGTACAGACATTATGGAAAACAGTATGGAGGTTCCTCAAAAATTAAAAACAAAACTATCATATGATATAGTAATCCCATTCCTGAGTATATATCCAAAAGAATTGACATCAAGCTCTCGAAACTGCACTCTCGAATACTGCACTCTCATGTTCATTGCAGTATTATTCACAATATCTAACACACAGAAGCAGCCTAGTGTATCTGTTGATGGATAAAAAGATAAAGAAAAAGGGAAACTTGAACTCATAGCAACAGAGTAAATAATGGTTACCAGGATTTGGGGTGAGGGTATGGGGAGATTCTGGTCAAAGATGAGTAAGTTCTAGAACCTAATGTATTGTATGGTGACTACAGAAATAATACAGTATTATATACTTAAAATCTGTGAAGAGAGATCTTATGTATTCTTAACACACACACATATACTTAACTATGTGAGGTGATGGCTACATTAACTAAACTTATGATAATCACAATTGATATATACATCAAATCATCACACTGTACATCATATACATAATTTTGTCAATTATATCTCCATAAAGATTAAAGTAAAAAAGAAGTATCAAGTTCCCCTTCTTTCATTCTCCCACCCACCTTCTCTAGCCAAGCTTTTTTGTTGTTGTAAGGTGCCGTCAATGTCCGACTCATAGCAACCCTATGTAGAACAGGTGAAACACTGTTTTCAGTGCTTCTCTGCTATTCATAGAGTTTTCAATGGCTGATGGATTTTCAGGAGTGGGTTGCCAGGTCCTTCTCCCAAGCCTACAGCACCTGGTGTTCCCAGATGGTCTCCCATCCAAGTACTAACCAGGTCCGACCCTGCTTAGCTTCTGAGATCTGAAGGGATCTGACACCACAATGGCATGCCAGCAGGCAGCCAAGCTTTACTTACCACTAAAATTCACAAGTGTGTGCATCGATGGCCTGTGTCTCCCCACCACCACCACTCACCACCTAAGCCTAGGTGCACCTCCTGCTGGTTTTCCCATAATTCCCTGAGCAGGCCACCATCACTGTACTTCACACCAATTTATGCTTATTTATTTGTGGGCCTGTCTTCCCCAGTTGTGAGATGTATTCTCAAGGGGGCTTTAAGGCATCCAGAGGACAACATGAAGCCAGCTCAAAATGGCCCAGAAGGCGTGGGCTGGCCTTTTTCTTGCCCCCTCATGTGCTGAGGGATTGAGTGCCAGCAGTTGCCTGGGCCCTCACTAGAGTAACAGAAGGCACTTCACAGGGTTCTGAAGAATTGCATGTGTTCAAGGAGCATCAAATTTCTTTAGAATGGTATATCTTTAACCAGTTGCAACTGTGGAGCCTAATAGAAAAGTACAGGCAGCTAGCATGTATTCCAAAATCATTCTCGTGGTTAGGAACCCTAGAGCATATATTGTGGGTTTCTCTGAAAGGAATACAAGTGAGCTACCTGGTGTTTGCTTCAACTTTATGGTAGGGATTATTAATACTATATATTCAGTTAACAAAATTATAATGAACTGCCATTGGCAGAGTACTTTCACAGGTACCAAGCCTCTCCTCACACACTGTCTTGTTGGATCCTTGCCATTATTCTCCTCAGTCCTTCTGCACAGCCTGCCTGATGCTCAGGCCCAGCCCCATCTACCCTCTTTACCCCACCTGGACCTCCACATTCTGCAGGATCACCCTCTCCTTTGAAGTGGGAGCTCTCACTGGGGTTATGTGGCCAAGCTGGTCTATTTGGAGGAATTCACAGCAAAGTCAAGACACTCAGAGAGGAAAAATACATCTGGTCAGAAGAAAGGGAGTAGGGGAGATTCAAGCAATTATCCGGATAACAAAAGTAAAATTATCCTGGTATTATTTTATTTTCTCTTCCACAGGGCATTGGCACTGGCCATGTGATGAGGCGGGAGTAGGGTTTATATCTGTGTCACACATCTGCATCTGTTCTGCTGGGAAGAAGTGAATGACTGAGAGTTCAGCTTTATACTCTCCTCCCAAAGGAGAATGACAGGACCAATTCAGCCTCCATGGCCTTCAGAAAAATCACTGTCACTGTTGACTTTGTTAGGAGGCATTTGGGCTCCCCCAAACTAGCATGGGTGAAACTGAAGTCTAGAATGCATTCTTAAGGGGAGATGGGTTCTACTTGAATATTTAAATTTTGTGTTTTCATTTTGATGAAAATCTTTAAAAGAGTTCTTTTATTAGATACAAAGGAAAAACTTTGGTGATAATTCATAATTGAAAGTTAACTTCATGGAATAAAAACCTTAGACAGTTAAGATATTGTTTCCCAAACTGGGATATGTGGCTCCCTGGGATTCTACAAATGTATGAATGCACACTGAGTGGGTGGCATACACCTCTAATCCCAGTACTTATGAAGCTGACTCAGGAGGCTCATGAAGTGCATGCCAGCCTGGGCAACATGGCAAGACCTTGACTCAAAAATATTAAACTACATCAAAGTAAAACAAAATATGTTTTTCATGGGTCAATAAGAATTTGTTTATCCTTTAAAAGAGGTCCTTTCTTTTCTCTATCTTGGGAGACATGATCTGAAATTTGTTGTCCTCTTAGACTCTCTCATTTTCCCTCCTGTCCCATAGTCACGACATAGACAAGTCAATAACACAGATGGTATGTGCACAGACCATAAAGGAAATGTACCCCATGTACAAATAGACCAAAGGATTCTACATGCTCTCTCCTTGGTTTCCAGTTAAAACCAGTATCCCTTTAACTGAACCAGAAACCAGTAAAGCATCCAAAACTCCCTTGTATACTACTGCTTGTATGATATGGCATGTCACTTCCTCCAATCCCTTTAAGCAGATAGTACCAACTCTAAACTGCTCTCCTCTTCTCTGGTTCAGAAGGGACACAAACAACCCAGCAGACTTTCAACGGGTGACCTCATCCCTGAATGTAGGGGCGTTATATGTGGCAGAAGTGGCATGTTAATGTGTATGAGGGATCCAGAACCCATGTGGGGAGCTGGAAGTCTTCCTACCAGGCTTGCTTTCTTCTTTGTCTCTAATGTTCCTACCCTTGAATACATGCATGCATGTGTATGTGTGTGTGTGTTCCCATGGGTGTATGCGTGTGTGCTGGTGAGTATGCAAATATATTTTAATCAGAGTCCATCTCATACACTGTACTTCTCCAGAGGACTCCCCCTTACTCTGTCTCCCACACAGACCCATTTACTCTGGGAAAGTCACAGCCCCTGGTGGACTTTGTACCTACAGGAGAGTCATACAGGACTCTATAGGGCAAGGAGTGGGTCTGGTGGTTTTTTAGGATAAAATGCATCAGGCTTCCTACTGGGACAATAAGATGCAGTCACCAATCTGATATTCCTTTGAAAGTGTAGAAGATGGCTAAATAAACTCATTTTGTCATGCTCAAGATGGTAGAAATACATTGTAGAAACCAACTAAATACCATTTTGGGCAGATTTAAGATATGCCAAGAGTTAAATCATGTCTCCAGAAACATTAGTAAAGCCAAGAAAGAATAAAATGTCAGAATTGTCTAAGGATTTCAGCCCTTTTTACTCCTCCTAAGATTGATAATCTTCTTGCCATAGGAAGGAGAAAAATACCGACTTTTAATTAGCTCACAACTGATTTCTTCAGGAGCAGAGGAAGACTGGGAGATTTTGTTGTTCTGAGAAAGCTTCCAAGGGGTCCCTATGATACAAGATGGCTAGACAATTCTGCCCTATTCCTTTAAATTCACGGGAGAAGACAGGGTGGAGGTGTATCATAAGGAATTCAGTTTTTTGAGCACAAAACCTTGTACCAAACACTTATGTTTGTTATTGGTTCTTAGGGTGACAGCCACATAGCCCCTTAGGATTTAGAAATGAAGAAAATAATTCTGAGAAGTAAATCATGAAATCCACATAGAGTGAATCAGATTGGAGGTCTCAAGGTCATCAGAGAGAAAGACAGAGGGCTTGAGGCTGACTCAAATTGTCCATTAGGAAGGAAGCTGATCAGCAATGGAAGACAAGCAGAAAAGGGCCCTGCGAGGTAGAGCCAAGCCTCCTGGTGCATTACCCCCATTCTCCACAGAATCCCCCCTGCCCTGTTGTGCCAGCTGGACCCACCAGCAGGATGGCTCCCCAGAATATGCCCTCAGGAAACTCACGAGTCCGGCTGATAAGATCCATGTTGCTGCCCTGGCTACTGATTCCGTTCCCTGGGCCAGCCAGTTCCTGCTGTGGTATGTCTGGCCACAGGCCCCAGTGGACTTTGTGCAGGCCTGAAAGGTGTCCCTTCTGGTCACTTTTTCTTTGAGAGTAACTGGGGACTGGAAGCCCAATGTGGATGGAAGGGCAGTCTGTGGACATAGCACAAAAGAGGGGGAAGGCAGAGTTACTACACATCAGCATTGTTTTGTAATATCCACCAGCTACAAAGAGACAGGGCCTCAGAAGCAAAATGGAAGACATGGGATGCCTGGATAGGGCTAAAGCCCCAAGACATGGGTTGCACAATTCCATTTCTGGGCCACCTCAGCAGTTGCTGGAAGGGAACCCTTGGTACTATAGTTAGAAATCAGAATGAGCAGAGCTCCCATCTTCCCAAACTTGTTTGCACCAGTTGATGACCAGATATGGCTCGGACATATGATCCAGAAGTAAGTCCCTTGGTGGCTTGCAGATAAAGTTCAAAATGCCAAGTCCTGTCTTTGACCATTATGGGAAAGTCACATTGCAAACATCAAGTGCCCTTTGTACCAACAATCAAGGACTATGTGGACTACTTACCAGAAAACGATTTACCAGAAAAGGGTGTTATTAAGGGTTTCTCAAAGCTGGTTTTATAAATTAAAATTTTCAAGAACTAAACTGGGAATCATGGTACACATCTATAATCCCAGGACTCAGGAGGTGGAAGTAGGAAGATCAAGAGTTCAAGGGCAGCCTGGGCTACACAGCAAGACCTTGTCACAAATAATAGACAGACAGACAAATCTAGAACTAGAATGACTAAGAGCTCTAATTCAGAGTTTCACCAAGAAGCTATGTAACCCTGGGTAATATATGAAGTTCCTAGTGAGTTTGTGCACACAGAGGCAGTTGGAATTACCAATTAACATCAGTATTGTCTTGAGTTACTCAACAATTTTAAAAATACTTAATAGATTTTTTGGTAGAGTTTTAGATTTACAGAATAATTGAGCAAATAGTAACAGAGTTCCTTCCTATGCCTACCCTTACCCTATACCCAACCATCCCCAGCTTCCACTACTATTAACATCTTGCATTAGTGTGCTACATTTGTTACAATTAATGAACAAATATTGCTACATTATTAATTATGGTCTATAGCTTCCATTAATATTCCCACTCTGGACTCTGAGGTCCTGGATTCAATCCCCAGCACTGCAAAAAGTGGGAGAAGAGAAGCACCGGGCAATCCATTCCCAAAGCAATCCTGAAACAATCAGCCATTGCAAACTCTATGAATAGCAGAGAAGCACTGACATAGTGCCAGGATAACACAGTGTTGGGGAGTATTTCGTTCTGTTGTACATATGGTCACTATGACATGGACCCAACTTGAAGGCATCTAACAACAACAACAACTTCCTATTGTACAAATACTTCCATGGGTTTTGACAAATGCATAATGACACACATCTACCATTGTTGTTGTTAGGTGCCGTCGAATCGGTATCCGACTCATAGTGACCCTGTGTAGGGTTTTCAATGGCAGATTGATTTTTGGGAGGGGCTTGCCAGGTCCTTCTCCCAAACCTACAGTATCTGGTGTTCCCTGGCGGTCTCCCATCCAAGTACTAACCAGGCCCGACCCTGCTTAGCTTCCGAGATCTGACGGGATTGGATGCCACAGGGCTACGGCTGCAGGCACATCTACCATTACTATATCATATAGAATAGTTTCACTACCCTAAAAATCCTGTTTCACCTACTCAGCCTTCCTCTTCCTCCTTCCAAATCCTTTCTTACTATCTCCATAATTTTGCCTTTTCCAAAATACCATATAGTTGGAGTCATCCAGTATATAGCTTTTCCACATCAGCTCTTTCAATTAGCAATATTTATTTGAGATTAATGCATATGTTTTCATGATTTGAGAGCTCATTTATTTTTATCCCTGAATAATATTCCATTGCATGGATGTATCATAGTTTGTTTATTCACTCTCCTATTAAAAGATAACTTGATGGCTTCTAGTTTTTTATGATTAGGAA